>BHDV01012911.1:0-39512 GCA_005406045.1 Adoxophyes honmai
TATCGGCAAATGTTCAATGAGCTAACGTGGCCAACCGCCTTAATGGCACCGACCAACCTCTCAAGGCGGTAAGAGCGTGCAATTTACTAAAAACAAACGCCCTCGCTGTCTCACAATTTGAACGAATCGCTTAGCGAAAACATTAGCTACGGCTCAAAGGCTTTTCAGCGCAAATTGTACGTGAAATTCAACTGGCAACGCTTTCGGGTCGCGCAGATTAGGGGTCGATATCGTGCCTAGTTTCAACTTAGACGATACCGCCGTGTCAGACTTTAAGTTGTAGTATTCTATTCAGTATTATACACTTTAATAGGAATCTTACAAAACCCAGCCTTGTTATACTTCAAAGTAATTAGAAAGCATGTCGAGTAATCTCATTTATTTAGCTTTTGTAAATTTCCAAGAAACTGAACTTTAATCTAAAATTAAAAAGTGGCGCTGAGAGAAATTTCAACTACACTGAACAAGCAAAAAATATGGATCCGCCTACTTTTATGACAAAGAATTCCATGTCGGAATCAAAACTACATAAACTAGTAGTCATATCAAGGAGTTGGTTCGGAGCGTCGTGGTGGGCGTGACTAAGTGTTTACTTAGATCTTTGTACGTCTCGACTGAGCAAATACTTTTATCGTTATTGACACAGTGTTGAGTTGCCGTCTACTGAATGCCTACGAGGTTTTTTTTTATATTTCGGTGGCCCTCCGACAGTAAAATAATATTGGTTGTTGTTTTTATCTAGTGGCTGCAGAGGGAATGAGCTGGGAATGCCCGATAAGAGTAGTAATCAATCGCTGCTACCTATAAGTATCGGGCTATAAGAAAATCTTATTATTTTCGTTCGTTCTCACTGGCCTTAATTGCGAGGCCTAATCTGATTAAAGGTTCGACTTATTAGCACTTAAATACCTAATAAACTTCCATACTGTACCTACATTTTTAGTAACAATTCGTCCTTAAGATCTTCAGCGGCATTGTTACAAAACTCAATTTATGGACTTTGCATTTCGATTTCGGAATTGGAATCATACGCGTCATTAATGTTAAATTCAGTAAAAATTAAGAAGCATAACGTTTTTTATTGGTCGCGACAAGAAAACAAATTGAGATGTCTTTAGAATTCACACGGCGGAAACGAATTTAATTTATCGATGTCTCATTCAAACTGCGGACGACTTCGTTGCGTCGTACAACAATTATACTGGAACAACTTTGCTTGCAAAACGCGTGAGGACTGTACCAATACAGTATAAAGTCGCATTTCGAACGTTGGAAGTATTGATTAAGTTTGTACAATCGGTATTGAAGTGACAGAACTTTAATAGGACTTTAACAAATAGCTAAACATTTTGTAATTCGAGGAACATCTGAATGCGTTTGCTTAACAAAAGGATGGGCCGCCTTTATTTGTTCGAACGCTCGTCCAATACCAACATCTGCAGTTTTTTTATGCTACTACTTGACCAAGGTGAAATAGATATTTGTCCAACTAGCCAGAAAATCAACAGTCATTGTGTTTTTATGGAAAGGTGGTAATAAGTTTGTTTTGACAATGGTTCGGCTCGGTCAGGATGCACATTGCACATTTTGACGAAATAATTTGGTTTTGAATGCTTTTAAATTTAAGAGGTTTTGCGTGCTTACCGGCTAAAGATTTGTAATAGTATTTTACGCGTTAATGCTCACAAAATCTCTTATAACGATTGGCCTAGAATGTTTTTGATATCTAAAAGTAAAAGGGTATCGAGTGATTTCACTTGAATGAATTCTGAGCGTAAAGTTTTTGATTATGCACTTTTGAGCACTTTGATTATGATGTTTCAAACTAACGAAAAAAATAAATGAATTGAACTGTCCCTTAACTTTACGAAATTACGTTTTAAGACACGAAAAACAGTAGTAAAATAACGTACTTAGACACACATAATCTACCGCTAAACTTACTCATACGTCATCTCGGGATAAATATCAACACAGTCAAAGCTCGTCCCGACAATAAATACGAAGATAACGCAATATCTGTCCGGCGCACAGTGAGTGCAGCCCATTTGCATTGAAAGTAAGTGCACGGAAACTGCCTCCGTAGGAATTTAATAAAAACATTATATTAGAATGGGACTTAGTTTATTTCTTAATTTTTAGAACCACTTTTACAGCTCTTAAAATAAATAGCCGTAAGTACTGCCATAAAATACCAGTACCTAATAAAACTCTGTTTTGAACTAGGTGGGTATTTCAAGTTTTAGTTTAAGTGGTCTCGTCTAGATGCCAAAATAAATCTGTATGCAGTTAATGCTAAATATCTAAATTTAAAGTAATTATATACACTTGATTAAAACTTGGACTTTGACCGATACCAGCAAAGGAAAGATTCTCCGATATAAATTAGTATTCATAAAACAACGTAGACGACATAACTAACATCAAATAATTCGTCCTGTTACGTATCATGATAGCAATCAAGAAAATAAGATTGACGTTTTATAGTATCACAGAATAACTTTTAATTGCTGGGTGTTTAGATTTAATTAGTTTTAGTTTTTAGGAAGCTATCAAATTGAGTTTCTAGATGACCACCAACTAGTTAAAGTTAATTTTATGCGAGCCGTAACTTTGTCTGATTATGACTATGCCTACTACTGTTATTTAAACGGTAACATTTTACAGATAAAATTACCGCGAGAATCATTCATAGTATCTATGTGCAACCTTGGCGCGTTGCTCCCAATAATAGGTCACGAATTGGCCCAAAACAATGTCGAAGTAATCTCGATATAAAGACGTCAGTGCATCCGGGTTTTTTTTTTCACTATTAGCGGACACCCCATTTCTTATACCAGAAAAAAGTCCAAAAAGTCAGTGGTTTACAGAGGGTTAGTGGTTTAGTGGATAGCAATCGCACCACAACACCAGAAGAACTGTAGGTGCGATGCCAGGATGACAACCTAGAGACCTAAGGTGTAAAACCTCTTATTGTGTGTTTGCACGTAAAATTAATGTCACTACTCGTTCTTTTGTTTTCGAAATCAAAATAAAACTGTAATTAAGGTATATTGCCACAGATGGTACCTAATTTCGTTAGACTTAATAATATAATAGAGTGCAAATTGGTACCGGTGTTCAAGATGTAGTTCTAAGTTACTGCAAAGACAACGAGGTAAGAATTTCAAAGCAGTTGACGGTTGAGTAACAGTAAGCCAAATACACGATGTCTCTAGCTAGATAAATAAAGGTTTAGGTGAGGTGAGATAAACTTTATGTGTAAACAACAACAAGAGGTTTTATTACACTTAATTCTTGCCTCAAGCGTGTCACACTCTAAGCAGATGAGATAAGATATCTGTATCTGAACGGATATCTGTCAATATCGCTGCCTATAAAATTCAACACACAAAGCGCAGATAACTTATATTTTAACATCAAGTATCTGTTGGCACCGACATTATGGAAAGATAAAATATCGTATTCATGTGCTCTGCCTACCCCTTTTGGGAATACAGGCGTGAGAATATGTATGTATGTATGTAAAATATCGTATCTGCTTTGTCTGTGACACGCCTTACCATGCAAAGCCGGCAGGAAAACGTCAACTCATTTCTATCAAAGTACCGAATAGGAGCCATCAACTGCTCAGTATTCTAGTCGACCGGTTGTCTAGTTACTTTGAGAATATTGGTCCGGCTTTTGGCCTCAAATATGACATTGTCCAGAAAAGAGCTCGATACGTATCTGACGTTTTCTCTAGAAGAAACGTGAAAGTTGGCAAGCTTTCCCGAAGAAAATAATACATAAATATTGCGCAACGAGTATCTGTTGACAGTTAGGTTGAAAGTGTGTAATTTAAAAGTTCGATAAGGTGTTTTTGCGTCACAATTTGGAAAGATGAGACAGAATTGTCGACTGCATTTACTGTTCCCAAACAATTTTCAAATCAATTGTAGGGTACGGTACTTTTGTCACGTGGTGTCGTTTAGAATAACACTTCTCCATTTCTTCCGTGAATGTTGTGAAATGCGGTTTAGCAAATAGATTAAGGTTTATTTTAGCCGACAAGATAGCACCCTGTCACTGTACCTCTAAACTAATCTCTAGAAGTAGCTACGAAAGTGAAAAACTTAAGTTTTGACTATTATGTAGCGTTACGTGTGCTTTGCCTTATCCATATGAAATACATCCGTGATTTATGTATGTATGCCTTGTTTGATTAACAAGATACGAGTATCACGATTTGATCTTTAAAAAAAAACATACAGGATGTGCTCAATAAGTAAAAGCTTTTGCAGCAAACAATGTTTTAAAGTGCAGCATCAATTTCGAGTTAAAACTCGTACTCCAATTTTCAGCTAAATCGGAATTCGCTTTTAAAATCAACAAAGGCATAGCGCAGTGAATTTAAAAGTTGCTAGTCAAACTACCGCTTTCGTATTTATTTCCACGCAATTTCCACGGCAAGTTTCATTAAAACAGTGTTAAGCGAAAGTTTGATCGCGCTTCTAGTACCCCGTTGTGGGGCGGACGCGATCAGCCTGCCTCTACTCAATAGACATTCATTTTATGCCTTTTTGCTAAATAAAACTTACCCCGTTCCCCCATATACAACGCCAACTTTACTCGGAATTCCTACTGGAAAAATGCTGGTTCCAACTCCACTGAAAAATCCAAACACAACCTTATAGCGAGAGGAAAGAGCAACAATTTTAATATAGATTGCCTTACCGTTAATGCTTATTGAAGTTCATACACAATGCGAGTTTTTCATAAGTAGCAATGAAGTGTGTTGCAACGTGAATGAGCTTCTGTTATGCTTATGCATTTCAAGTAGAGCCCGCGCCCGAATTTAACTAACATGGTTGAATTTTAATCTTATTTTCTTGTATACTAACATTCGCTATGAGTACGGGTGTTCTATTGAAGTTTTGTTTTTATTTAAATTTATAGGAGCCTGAGTTTTTCATTCAAGCTATTTAATTCTTTTTGAGCTTATAAAGCACTTAAACAATCTGTTTTTATGCTAACTGGGCAGAAAATTCAAATGACGTCACAAGCATTTGCACTGGAAGTTTAATGATACATAGATACAAATACACGCTTGTATACCCAAATGGGGTAGGCAGAGCACACGAAACGTTACATAGTCAAACCATTAATACTGCACGTTTTGTAGCTACGTTATAAACATTTATGAAAGAGATCTAATAGTGACAGGTTCCTACCATGTCGCTTATTGCCAATTAACACCTCGTACAATTTTTCATAATTTGAGCAACAAAAAACACGTGTCCCACATTTCCCGTAATTCAACCGACGGACTAAATAGAATAACAATATCAACTCAATCGTCATCCCTATTGCCATGGTGACATTACAAGACCACATTGTACTAGTGAAAGAGTCTTTATACTCATAGGGCTATGATGCTCAGGGTAAAGGTCCCACTATCCCGCTGTGAACGATGTAGGCGGCTATCTCGCCATCAGATTGAGACAGAAGGTCAAGTTTGGCACGCGAGTCGACACGAACAAGTTGACGAATATGGTTCGGAATTCCGACCGCCGTAAAGGTCATGTCATGTCGAATATCGCGAGGCAATGATCGCGTAATATGTTAGATTAGCATTATGTACATAATGATGAGCTTTTTTTATTTCTTTACTAAGATGTAAACGGTTTTTTTCTTAAAACTGTAAAAAAAGAACCCGTATGAAATCACTTTGTTGTTTGTCAATATGTCTGGCAAGTTAAACGGGTTGGGAGATAACATTGAATTTGATATCAAATAGGTCCTCAAATCAAATCATTAATTAAATCTAGTCAAGCAATGTAGTGTAATAAACTAATAAATACTAGCAAAGGAAAAATAAATGAAGATCGGAAATTTCTAATTTGAATCGAAAAAAACGAGGAGAGATTAATTCTTTAGGCGACAGACTAGCATCCTTTCCAACTATCGGTGTCCAACTACTAGTGGGCGCGAAACGTGAAAATGATCAGTGCTTTGACTATTAGGTACTATAACATTTCGTATGCTCTGCTGACCCCATTTGGAAATACAGGCATGAAGTATGTAGGTATTCGAATGCAATAAAGATCGCTGCTGAGAAACGCTTTAGCATCTAAATCTATTTTAAAATCAACGTTCTTAACTTAATAAAAACGTATAGCTGCCCTCGTAAAACGTGAAACAGTCCGGAAAATTTTATCAAATATCGCAAGCAGCTTGACAGATAATGTTCTACGAAGTGCAATAAAATCGCATCGGTTGCATTCTCATTGCCGTTGACGTCTACAAGACTTCCGTTTCGCATTGTGCTCATGATATGGAGTAGCCTTTAAACATTCTACGTTTATTTTTATAGCGCCGTTTACATTTCAAATACTGCTAAGGAAATTACTACTTGGTGCCAAAAAAGGCCGAGCTTCCGAAAACGACTCAAATGTAAATAGTAACACTGACATTGCGTCTTTCCCATACGTTGTTTTGTCATAGCTAATTTATTTTCACATTGCCCCTTCGTGACCTACTTAATTGCTTTTAAAGGTTTGGTAATCCAAGCCTCTTTATTTATCTGAAATATCATACATACTTACGACAACGCCTAAATTCCCAGATAGGGTAGCCAGAGCTCAAGAAACGAAGCCTTAACTTAATTATTCCTCGTCAAGACTTGACGAGACTAAGAAATCACAGTCATGTTATCATATTTTTATGTTCGATAGAAGAAGTATAAACTTGAGTGGTTGCTAGCCTGTAGGGCTTCCAAATACCGGACCTTTTGTGATCTCGGTATTAATACCGAAACCGATGTCACCAATCCCGGGATCCCGGGAATCCCGGGATTTTTAAGGAACGAATTAAAAACATTAAAAAAAAAAAGAAATCCCATGTTAGGAACAGTCAAATCCTTTTTATTGCACAAACGTACTAAAATGATAATTCATCATCATGATTATCAGCCGACAGACGTCCACTGCTGGACATAGGCCTCCCCCAAGCATCTCCACAATGACACGTCCTGCGCTGCCCATATCCAGCGGCTTCCCGCGACTTGCACCAAGTCATCGGTCCACCTTGCAGGGTGCCTACCCACGCTGCGCCTGCTGGTACGCCACTCTAGAACTTTTCCGCCCCAACGGCCGTCAGTTCTACGAGCTATGTGCCCTGCCCACTGCCACTTAAGTTTGGTGATTCTTCGAGCGGTATCGGTGACTTTGGTTCTTCTGCAGATCTCTTCATTCCTTATTCGATCTCTCTGAGAAACTCCAAGCATCGCTCTCTCCATCGCCCTTTCTGTGACTTTGAGCTTTCTGATGAGGCCCATGGTCAGCGTCCACGTCTCTGTTCCGTATGTCATCACTGGCAACACACATTGGTTAAAAACCTTCGTTTTAAGACATTGCGGTATTTGCGACGAAAAGATGTTGCGTAGCTTTCCAAACGCTGCCCAGCCGAGTTGGATTCGTCGATTGACCTCTTTCTCGACACGACTTCGAGCGTAGAGTCTCCAACCTTTAGAGGAGTGGGTACAACATGGGTATTCGACATGATCTTCGTCTTGTCCATGTTTATTTTAAGACCCACTTGTTGAGAGACTCTACTGAGGTCGTTGAGCATAGTGCCGAGGTCTTTCATCCGTAGAGATCGAGATCTTTTTGGTTCCTTTTACACGACTGGCCTTAAAGAACTTCGACCCAGCCGTGTGGACAGTTTCCACGAACTTATTATTGAAGTCGTCCACTTCAACGCACTCGCCTAGGCTTTCGAAGCGATTTTGCAGCTCCAGCTGAAAGCTCTCGGGGTTTTGGAATTGGATCGGTGTAGGACAGAGCGTAGACTTTATCAAGCGTGACCGTTCTAGCTTCAGTTTCAGATTCAGTGTGCCTCTAACAAGTCGGTGATCGCTGCCGGTTTTTACCGTGTTGATTACAGAGACATCACTGAATATTTGCTTCTTCGTCGACATGATAAAGTCTATCTCGTTTCTAGTTTGACCATCAGGACTTGCCCAGGTCCACTTGCGGTGTTCTCGCTTCTTAAAGAAGGAGTTCATCATGAAGAGTCCCTACTTCTCCATGAAGCGCACCAGCAATTGACCGAGAGAATTCCTATCACCAACTCCAAATTGCCCCACTTTCAGCTCACCTTTGCTTCTTTTGCCCAGTAGTCTGATACGTTTGCGGATCCGCATCGCTGGATCTAGCATGTTTAAAAAGGCTCTGGATCCAGCTGGATTATGTATGCTGGATCCAGCAATTGCAATCCCTAGCCAATAGCCATTATTTATTAGCCTTGTATTCATATAAGAGTATTGCCAACTTGTAAATCGTTTCATATACCTAGTTACAATATTGTGATCCAATAAGATAGGTGCACATTAACATAGGAACGCTATAGCACTTAGAATAACAAAATCAACTAAGTGTATGACAAAGAAAGCATTAGAACCGAATTACAAAGCCGTTTTAATATAAGCAGATAAACTTCACGGTTACATTGAATTTAATTTCCACGCATTATTTATGTTTATTATTTCTCCTGTATTTTTTAAGTAATTTATAAAAATACCGAGTTTCCGGTATCGGTATTCGATCTGGAAATACCGGGATTGGATAATGACGCTTAAAAAGGCGGGATCCCGGGATCCCGGGATCCCGGGATCCCGGTATTGGAAGCCCTACGTAGCCTGACGCCTAAAATATACCTTCACCAATTTTTTTTCGTCGCGTCTTACGGAAAAAATGAGGTGCAGCTATTAAAAAAATATACGAAAACCAGTCTGTGTGTGTGTACCAGTGTACGACCCGGTATTTATTTTTGATGGATCAATATCGGGTCGTAAACCTAATGCAATCACTGGTAGACAATTTGAAACTTCCCTGTTTCGCTGACATTACACTAAATAGAGCCGTAAGTAGCAAAGCAACTAGAATGGTAGCCAGAAAGAGCTGTCCTTATTCAGTTAGACAGTACATGGTATTCGTGACTTACATTCTGTATAAAACAATTCTCAGACAAAGGTTCTGTCCACGAGCGAGCAACAAAGGAACAATGCGGTGGACGGGACGCTTTGCCGCGGTCCGATTGTGGCCAGCCGATGGGTCGCCGAACTAGCTCTGATTGTGGCTGTTACGTTTTTATTGGGCACCTACGTGCGCTTTTGGTGCTGACTCTGACTGCGTCTAAGCATTACATCATACGTAAAAAGGACTAAGTAAAGCAAGTTTTACATCATACGTAAAAAGGAATTCTGCGGAACAGAGCTGATTCCGTATCGTAAAGTTTATGTAGTCGTACGCCGCATGATATATTTAATAGAGACGTCAGTATTTTCGTTAGTGTAAGTATAAGTTTACTGCAGCTCATACTCTTAACTAATACCTGTCACATCATTTTGCGGATTAGGTAGGTAATTGGGCTTAGAATAACACCTGTCCATTTCTCCTGTAGATGCTGTAAGAGGCGACTTAGAAAAAAGATTAAGGTACATCATGTTTAGGTGACAAGCTAGCACCTGCTACGATTATTGTCGCCAAATTCATCTAATTTGAAACCTAAAAAGTGGCTACAAAAACTGAAATACGCATGGTTTTGTCTACGTAGTGTTATAGTGATTATGTATACCCTATTTGGGAATACAGGGGTGACGTATGTTGTGTAAATTAGAAACCTAATGTATTCACTCTAAAATATGTCGGGTCATGTCTCAACATAAATAGGCCAAATAGAACTCTGTGGGATTGGAACATCAAAGCTTTTAAATCAAAACCAAAATAGCACACAGTAAGAGTAACCACACTTTGAAAAGGTCAAAAGCTGACGTAGTAATTGAGGAATAAACGGTACCTTTCCGATGACCAAAGCCTTGGCGAAACCCACGACCTATTTCTGATCAACAACTTTAGCGGCATGCCACCCACGAATTGAAAAGACGAAGTAAAACTGAACTGTTAGTCCACGAAGTAAGACGTACTGAACCAATGGAGTTTTATTCTGCCCGAAAATGAAGGTGTTTTTTTGGACTATAATTTTTGTGAGTTTTGGTGTATGTTCATTCATATTTGGAACGAGTAATGTTAATGGTTCTCTCAGTAATTGCTAGCTGGCAAAATAATTTGCCAACTGGGTAGACAACACATATATTTCTACTCTACTACCTATTTTTAATGAATTATAATTTACAAAACATAATTTGAATAAATATTTGTAACGGGAACTACAGCACTTTTCAATATTAATTGCAAGTTAGTTTGACACTAAAATATTAAAACTTAACTTAATAAAAAGAATAATCTATAAAAATTAAATAACTAGAAGTAAATATTTACGACTAATCTAATAAATGTAATTATTTTATTAGATAGTAGAGATAAAAATCCCGTTTTAAACTTGAATTCCTAATATTTGATTAATTTTCAGATAGGTTAGTGTCCGTGTATTATCGGCGTTGGAATAATAATCTCGCTATTTCTTCCGCGGATGTCGTAAGAAACGACTAAGAAAATAGGTGAAGGTATATTTTTAGTGACAGACCAGCAAACTCACTGTTATACCACTGAACTAAAAACCAAGAAATTATGCTTAAAGTGGCTCGTTCTAAAACATAAGGTAACGGCATAAGTAGTTAAATTAACAATGACTCTGATTTATAACCTTCTATAGAATGGTTATTTTAATTAATAACGAAATTATCATTTTTAGTGGTGCGCGTCAGCGCTTAGGCTAAGCGCGCACTACGACTTTTTGTCGCGCGACAATTTTGTCGCAGAAATGCAACGTAAGGGTTTATATGTCATCGCGCGCACTATGATGAAAAAATCAGTATGGACAGCGCTATTTTAAAATCGTGTCGCACGACAAAAAGTCGTAGTGCGCGCTTAGCCTTAAGCTTAAACTGACCATACGAAGTCGACCTAGATACTATACTCTAAATGTGATCTAAATAAATACTTTGCACACAGCAGAAAGTCCGGAACTCATTACAATGCAGATTCGCCTTTACACCGACCGTCACAATGGACGTGTTACGTACCTGTCCCCGCTCTAACTTTTTGCATAGAATCTCAAATTGAACTACGACCTAGTTGGCAAATGCACCGGGAATTTAGGTGACCCTGTTCGGTAAATATCTTTTGTTAAAAAATAATTCGGTGTGTCCCGTCGGTGGTGCTGTTTTATTTAAATTTAAGAAAATTTTCTGTCTAGCTCTAATTTATTATTTAGCGATGCAGAGAAAGGTCACTGAATAAAAATATTATAAGTATTGAGACAAACTTTAAATTGAAATGAAAGCGCACGTGTGGTGTTGGGTTTATATTAACACTGTTGGGTTTACAATAACTTTCGAGGGTTGTCATGAGAGGCGACCTAGGTTATGGTATATTTAAGGGTCTCCCCACATTAGTCGACGCCTTTTCGGCAAAACGCGGGTCGAAAAATCCTTATGTCAACGCAATAAAATGGCTCGGTTCGCTTGGCCGAGAATGGCCGAGCCAATTGACGTCTTGTTCGCCCTTAATGCGTTGACATAAAGCTTTTTCTACCTGCGTTTGGCCGAAAAAGCGTCGACTGGTTTGGTGAGACCCTTAGACGACAGGCTAGCCACTTGTCACTATTGTAGCTCTTAACTTAAAACCTAAAATATGAGATGGAAGTTTTTGATTCTGCTTACTCCATATCGGAATACAAGCGTGATTTGTGTA
The DNA here is from genome assembly GCA_005406045.1 of Adoxophyes honmai. Lineage (NCBI taxonomy): Eukaryota > Metazoa > Arthropoda > Insecta > Lepidoptera > Tortricidae > Adoxophyes > Adoxophyes honmai. Next base: position 11,697 of record BHDV01012911.1, read on the forward strand.
TACTTACGTATGTCTTTATATAGACATGCCGTGTATTGTTGAGTTTAGAATATACCTAACATAATAACACCTCTCTATTTTCATCCGTGGATATCGTAGGAGGCGGCAAAAGAAAAAAAATACGATTTAGGTATGTTTAAGACGACAGGCTAGAAACGTATCGCTAGTATTGTACCTCTAAGTTAAAATCTAAAAAAAAGTTAAAAGTGGTTACAGTTTTTTTTTCGCAAAAATAAACCCGACTAAAACACTGTCGAAAACCACTCACGTGTAGACTCGATTAATTCGCAATTATTCGGGTTCGTTTGGTGCATAATACAGGCGGGGACAAAATTTAATTGCGTCGTTATGTCGCCCGTCCACATCAAACATTGATCAATATTGACTATACCCTTAATAAACCCTAATGGATGATGTGTAGACCATACACACAGGACTACATAACACTCATACAGGAGTTGGCTGTGGTTTTATAAATTGGTGTGTACGACTACTATTCGAATTCAATGTAATTCTTGTCATGACATGCTAAGTTTCCAAAGGCCATCAGCATAAACCGTGGCTTTTGTGACATATTTGAATAGTGCATCAGCAACCGGATAAATAATTTTGACGAATAGTTTTTCGGCGATAAGGTAAATACCTAAATACTAAACTTACGATACCCGGAATCAACTCAAAGTATGGTGGTATTATAAGGTATGGCTAAATTGCAACTCGTGTCACTATCCTTTCTTTAGAGGTACAGTTCGCATTTGTACTAGAATGCAGCTGTCATTCCGTGACTTGTTTTCAATCATACAATACTTATGTAATACATCTCCTGCATTCGTCCTCTGAGCTCAAAACGCATCACACTCACGTTTGCCGATGCTTTTAAATTTCAAACAAAACAAACCATGGCCCTGATTAATAGACGCACATCAAGCGACATGGGAAATACTTTTATGCATCATTATCGTTAACATCGTGGCTCGTGGCATGCAGCCTTAATGCTCTATTCTAGACTTATATGTTTTAATTTACCCTGAAAGCTGTAAATTTAACTATTATTCTTGATTCCAGGTAATAAAGCAGAATCTGCTTAAGGGCTACTCCGTTAACTACTTTCTTAAGAAATAATAAAACAGTAAATTGAAATGGATATAACACTATCGAATTGCTTAAGCGAAATGAATACGATCATGAGCTCGGGTATTCGATGTAATTAAATTTAACACCACATCGGTTTTATTGGCCTCCTTGAAACTCGAACGTTTTTAATTCGTGCCATTGGAATTGACAGGTAAAATTAATTAAACCCTATCTAATAAAATATAATGCGTAAAACAATAGTTAGACAAAGGAGATAGTTTTCACATAAGGTTACAGTGACAATAGTCAAGACAAAGACAGTATAGTATAGCACGACAGCACACGCGAGTTGAATCGCGCGCGAGATTGACCACAGTTCATCTAACGTGGCACTTTAGTCGTCGGCCTGGAGTTTCAGAAACATTCTTTGCCCCAACAAGGTAACTTTACCCACTGATAAAAACGCTAAACCAAGCTAATAAATCTGAAAAATGTGCAAAAGCCATAACAGAAACAAATTAATCACATGATAGTGATAATCTACTAACACAGTTCATTAATTGAATGAAAAAGGTTTTTATGGGTAGGCAAAAACCTAGTTGGGGTATAATAAATAACCCAAGACTACTGTAAATTGTTAAGTAGATTAATGATCGACTTCTAATCAAGTCAACGTTATCCTCGTATTTAACCAAATTAGAAAATTCAGATCAGTCAGGTCTTTTTTAAACGCGAGCAATCAAGAGCAAGTTTAAATAGCTTCAGATTTAAAGTTTTATGGATTGTAAAGTATCTAACCCTGTTTTTAATCTGTTTTAATAGCTTTTTCCAAGTATTCCGATGGTGGTTAACGCTCGTTTTATGCCGAACGAATAAGGTGATAACATAAAAAATCAAGATTAAACGTGATTTTAACGCGACTTCGTAATTTTAACCGATAGATTGTCCTAACTTTGTTTATTACTTTCTTTGATTTTATCGGATGATAAAATAAGAAAAATGTTCTGCACAAAAATAGTTCCAATTTTAGGTATAGGTATCTACACTTATTTCAGTTCTTGTCACTTTCCTGCCATTAACAGGAACCCGTCAACGTTATGAAAATTGATGTATTTTCCCGGCTTAGTTTACGTTTCGAGAAGAAATATGAAGTCGTGACGTTAATTACGCATTCCTCGGTGCGTACGCGCACCAAAAATGTTTGTTTATTTTAATGAGTGTTAAATCAAAACTAATGTTTATCCTGTCCATTTGATTGATTGCTGGGATGACGTTAGACATTAAATGCCTACTTGTGAAGGCCTCGGGTTATTATTTTGAATGTTAAAGTTACAATTTACTTCGGTATGGCCCTTGAGGTATTTATTTGTATAAAAAGTGGGCCGGAATCTATGGACAGGGCAAGCAATTTGTGAGATATGTTGTTTAAAATGTTATCGAAGGTTGAAAAAAGCCATGGTAGCCTTGCGGTTTGACCCGTGGCCTCCCATTCATAGAGTCATGGACTTGACAATTAAAACGTGCCTATTCGATGACAGAAATGGAAAAAGTGCACACAGCGATAAGGTAACTCGATGTTGTGAGTGAAGTTCGCAATCCGCACTGATCTATTCTGTGCCTGTACTTTCTAAACTGCAGCGCAAACCTTCTTCATACCGAGAGCCCTGTCTCGCACTGGGCGTATTTAGGCTCGATTATTAATGTTTCATTTTTATAGCATTTTCAACGTAATTTACAAAACAAATAAGCAGCCCGTTCTCAGTTTATTTGTTTATCATAATTACTTCTTTTGCTTTTTTACTGATTGCAACAATAAAATAGCAATAACTGTTTTCAGTTTCATACATACATACAATCACGCCTATGTTCTCAAATGGAGTAGGCAGAGCACAAGAGACGTGACATAGACAAAACCATGGTTATGACTATATCACGCTTTGCAGCCACTTCTAGCATATTTTTAGATTTCCAAAGATGGATGAGGTAGAATAGTGACAAGTTGCTAGCCTGTCGCCTAAAGCATACCTAAACCTATTTCCTTAGTCGCCTCTTACGACATCCACGGAAGAAATGGAGAGGTGTTAATCTATCCCGACACCACACGGCCTGTTTCCATATAGGACAAAAAATACACACGACGAGTTCACCAAACAAATTGTATTTACATCAACTCGGAATTCTTTCACCGATTTTTATTCTTTGCTCCGAACGCCGGTCTCGGCCGATAAAGTTTATTTAATAAGGCGACTAAACGCATAATTCCAGTCCGATAGTGTCACGGACACCTTGTTTAAGTGTAAACTGCTGTTCTTTTGTGATAAAACGTCACATTCCGATAATTTAGCACGAACACGGAATGGACCTGGTGCCATCTTTGTATAAAATGAATTGTTTAACATTATTTACAACCAAAACATCGGTATTTTTGGACAGTTGAATAATCGTTTCAATAGACACGTTTATGGTTCCGCGAAAGTTAACTTGTTTGCGATTACACTCCTGTTGAGCAACAGATGAATGTAAAATGAAATATTTACACTTGTTTTATTTAAAAATTAAACCTTTAAAACACATAATTTAAACTCATTATGCAAATGTAGTTTTAATAATGAACAATTTTGGTAAATGCTAATTTGACAAATTAAAGGAAACATTCGAAGAATCCTCCGATTACGATGCTTGTAGATTTTTTATAAAACACAAGCTTATCGTTTCCTTTTGTTTAAAATCTACAAATTTACATGAAAAAATATACAAACGCAGATTTAAATGGATAAAGCAAACGGCTCTATATCTCGGCTCGTATAAATAACGCATTACGACGCTCGAAAACGTCAAAGTTATGATAATTGCGATCATTTTGATAACTCAGGCGCGCTAAATGAGTTCTGTTGCGCCTTTTTAGTGGTTAGTATAATATTTTCTATTTAAATATCGCTGAATGAACACCTCTTCGCAATCTCAACCCAGCAGGATGATAGGTAATGGACAACTTTATTACATGTTGACACGTTTTTAAAAATCCTGTTGCGCGTTTTGATGTCGTAAAAGTAAGCTGGTTTATTTGTTTGGTGTTCCGTACACTGGAAATATTCCCTTGGTCCGCTAAAAATGTGTAGGATTCCGCGAGGATTTTCCATGTTTCGAATTTTTTTCTGGTTTTTGCAGCATAGTTTATAAACACTTTTTCTTTACTACGTATTTTCCACTATCACGTCCACCACAGACATTAGATAACCTTATAAAGATCGCCGGAAGACGCTGGATGCAGGTCACTTCCTATCAGTACTTTCTGGAAGCCTAATATCTATGTTCAGCAGTGGAAGTCTTATGGCTGAGATAGTGATGATGACGTATTTTTATCTCTTCAGCAATAATCATAACGTTCAAGACTCCGAGAGCAATATCAAAATTTTATTCATGTACCTAGTCGTCATTGTATTCTTCAGCGTTTCGATCTTTCCAGTCCACTAGGGAATTCTAATGAATGCGGGTGCCAGACGGCCGCCGGTGGCTAAAACCTCGTTGAAGGTGTTAAACCAGACCCGATAATTAGGTAATAAATATTTATAAACGGAGCACTGACATCTCATCACTGCACGCCGCTCTTGCATAATTTTTTACCTTTCGGACGTCAAAGGACGTCTGAAGACCTTTGCGAAAAGCCGACCACAAGTCGCGTACTTTCCTTTGAATATAGACTTTTAAATATACTGTTTAAGGCGCTGTTTTGCGTGCACTGAAAAACCTAAGGTATCGCATTTAACGCAACGAGTGTGAATAATCGAGATACTTATTGGCAACTACTGAGCGATTTAAGAATCCTGTGAATAAATTTCCATTCGACATTTAAAATTTTGTTGGACAGTAAATAAAATTAAGCTTTTTTCTAAAATACAAACTATAAAGGCGATGAAAATCGTGTAGGTACTGAAATATTTCACAGCTGTCAAAAATTTTAAACGTTTTTAGAAATGCTAAAACTGAATCTAATATCACGAAAGCAATATCTAAGGAGACATGTTCTATGAAGGGTTGATTTAAATAACAGGTGAGATTATTGCAATTTAATTCTGACATATGGAAAACATTTTTTCCCCTATTGTTATTGGAAGGAATCAAAAAGCGCTCGTCTAAGGAACGAATAAACGAAAACCAATTTCTAGAGAGCAGAGATGGCCTGTCTCCTTTGTCGGGATTTAAAAAATAAGTAATGCGTATTATAATCTAACTATACTTTTAAACACCTAAAGCATACCTAAACTTATTTCCGTAATCGCTTCTTACGACATCCACGACTGAAATGGAGAGGTCTTGACACCACGCGGTTAATTTCAGATTTGCCTTTAACTAATATCTTTAATGCTAGATTATTAAATACTAAAATGTCCATCTAAAATCTATTTGTCTACAAATGCAAGCAGCCGACAGTAAAAACCATTAGACCACCAATAAAGCATAGACAATCTTGTTCAGAGATTTTTGTCACTATAACATGTTATTCCCAGGTCGAGATAAAAACCAATTCATATGAGATCGAAAAATCCTCATTAAGTAGATTAAAACATTTAATGAGCGGAGGTACGGTACCTTTCCATTCGAATTAGTGATCATTAAAGTTAAACAATAAAAGTCCTAATAAATTAAGCAGACATTGAATAACAAGTTACTTTTTAAGACGTTCGGCCATCAACAGATAGAGCGAAGCTATAAAATCTGAAGGAATCTGGCTCGGATTGTTTTACTTGTTTAGCTGATTCGGTTTGTTTTACTTATTACACACTTCTATTTAGTTTTAAGCAATGACAAATATCTTCTCAGTAAATGTGGAATGTGGATGGGAGCATGGGGAGGGGAAGACCTAGACGGACATTCCATGCCCAAATCGCGGACGTTTTAGAAACAGGTCAGGTCAAGAGTACCCGAAACCGACGAACATGTATGAGAAAATTAATGAATGTGGATGAAGCAAAAGGAAGTATGCCAAGATCGTAGCAACAGAAACTAAGTGGTCTCTGCCTATCCATGTGGGAAAAAAGCGTGTAGGTATGTATAAAGCTCAATAGTTATTGAAATTTCTTTAAAGTCAAAAGTTTTTTCATCGGCATCTACCGGCTTAGCACGGAGGGCGCGAATTGAGTCGTGCCCGAGATAGACTATACATGTCACTGTCTAATTATATATATCAGAAAAAGACGTCTAGTCTATTTAGCGTCAGTTGTTTTGCTCCTGTTGTCGTGCTAAACCTATAGTTTGTTCGTTTTGTTTCTTTTATTGAGAAAGCTACTTTTAAATTCAATACTAATTACATTATGATTAAAAGATTAAGATACAATCCCTCCCTGACAGAAAATTTACCATATTTTTGCTTTGAAACATAACTGGAAAGCAAGGTTTAGGTCAAACCTTTGACGAGCGCCACATCGCTGCATTAAACAGTTTTATTACTCGAAACATTCCCGATCGGATGGCGTATTTCGGATTTCCCAAAATAGTTTTAGTCCAACCGATTTTCAAACATTTGGTGGCCGTGGTTGTTCTTTGTTATATTTAATTCTAATTGACTATCAATGATTTCTGTTCAAAATTGATGAAGAAAAAAAAACACGTTTTTTTTTGATAAAGTAAAGGTTAAATTTTTGTCTCAGTTTGGCGTCGTCAATTGTACTTTAATAATTAATATAAAACATGATAGTTTCATAATCTATGACAAGGAGGAGCGTTTTAGGCAATAGGCTAGCAACTTGTCACTATTGGGCAAACCATTATTATTTACTTAAAACCTAAAAATGTTTACACTACGCAATATTTCATGTGCACTGCTAACCAATTTGGGACTGCGTCATATATCTGAGTACTTATTAGAGAAGAAGTATTATAAATTCAAATTAACGTCACAAATTTAAGCAAATTCCAATAAAATGTAATAAGAATTGTAACGACACAACAATTCGATAAATAAAACCCTGTAACGACGATTGCCATCGGCTACAACCCAAACTCAAAACAAAAGCAATCAACTGTAAACGTGGCCGATGAAACCTCATCAAACGGTTTCATGTTGAGAATTTTTAATTTCAAACAACGATAGGCTTTCGGAACTTTCGATTATAATACGATTGTCGGGCGAATCTGGAATATTAATGTACACTTTAAAGAAATTTGCTTGGGCACTTTTATCTAGCTATTTAGACCTAATAATTATCAGCCCTGTGATGTCTGGTTTAAAATAACACCTCTCCATTTCTTCTTTCCTTCACATTTATTATATTGTTTGGTTTAAAGAAGTACAACAGTCACAGGTTGCTAGGCTGTTGCCTAAAACATACTTAAACCTATTTCCTCAGTCACTTCTTACTACATCCACGGAAGAAATGGAGATTATGTTATTCTAAACCCGACACCACACGGGTTAAATAAGACCATCCGTAAATATTCAGAGGTAATATTCCATTTTGTAAAAAAAAAATATTTTAGGGCTATTCGCATAGTTCTTCTTTTGCGTTTATTATTTTCTTAGACCCTTTTGGTGATTGTTGTTTACGCAAATGATCCCTAACTCATACCATCTGACCAAGTTTATTCCATGCCGTCATAAAACTGCCCAATTATTTCCGCTTCGCCCTTATCAACTCCATCTTGCATCAATCCACTCGTCTCTGACAAATTTACGACAATGAGACTTGGCATGATAAACAATAAATATCCGTTTTACTACCCGCTAGTTGTTATCTAACTGTCACAAATTAAATCGGAATCTTTTATCTCCATCTTGGGTTATTTACCTATTTTGTTATGATTAAACTTAACTACCTATACCTAAACCTTCGGACTAAGTTTATCGTTATTAGGCTTGAGAACTGTAGGTTATTTTGAGATATTTTTCTTGAAAAAAAAACTTTCAAAAACGTGTTTATTAACGGTTGCTATAATAATTCGTTCAGCGAAAATAAACTGTTTGAAATATGTTTGAAATTTACTTACTTAATTAACTTTTTGCTTCCGTTTTTTTTAGTTGTACGAATTAGTCATATTCGTAGTATGTATCAAAATACAATGACAACTAGATTGGTACGGATTACTAAAGTCGTGAGTTCAAACCTTATCTCTTAATTAATTTCTTCATGCATTTTGAATGTAGGTATGTTGATTCAAGTAGTATAATTCCACCAGTCTATTTTAACTGGTTTACCCTGGCCCGTCGCTTCTGTGATTTTTCTCTGCATTGTTTTTTATCATCAGAGCGTCAAGTCATCTCATCTTGTATCATGTCATCGACATAAAAATACTTGACAAAATCTAAAACTAATTACAGCCATGTTCATCCAACAAACGGCTTCACACGAACAAAGTTACAAAACCTGTTCCCATTCCAAAACCATTTGGACGAGGAAGTAACTAAGACAATAAGAGCTACAATGTCATAAAACGAATTTAACAAGGCACCTAATTAAAATATACGTTGTAAATGACCGTAGCCGGATAGCATTATAAAGATGCCAAGAAAAGAGCTGTAAACAGTCTCAGTTGGTGATCGGCGTTCACTAGATACAATACAAATCAAGCGGAGAACAGACAATGCCTTTGAAGTCGACAAACCTAATTGAGCGGCCATTATTTGCAATAATTTTAATAGTTTACATTATACAGATGCTGTTTTGTTTTGGCTTGAAGAAAGAGAACGAATGCTCTGACTGGATCGTGGTGCAAGTTTCAAGCTATTTTTGACGTAAGTTCAACAAAGGAAGTTAATAAAAACATACGATTTAAGAAAGGATTTTGAGAACAGTGTAATGTCAACAATGTCACAATATTTCCGTCAGAGTTCCTGACATAATAATGTAACATAATTGTGTACTTTAAGATCTACCGGGCATTTACGACAATTATAATTTTATTATTTATGTAACTTATATTTTAAGTGAAAATATAAGCTAACAATATTAATTATAATCTCTAACTCTAGTACACAATTTTCATTTAATCTAAATACGTAAACAATATAATAAAACAGCGGCCAAGTGCGAGTCGGATTCGACCATAAAGGATTCCGTCGCAGTAAATGTAATTTATTAAGGAATACGGTTACTTGTAATGATGTATGCAAAATATATCATAAAAACACATACATATAGGATGTAAATTTGCATCAAATAGTACGAATCTAACAATACTTTTCGAGGAATTACAGTTATGACTTACAATAAATTATTTGTATGTTAAAAATTGGACGATCTCAAAATGGTGAAATTATTATTGTTATTGTTTTTTTTTACATATTGTTTTATATAATTTTGACATAATTATTTTTGTGACATTACATTTTATTTTTATTTTTTTTTGACGAATTCAATTTAAAATCGAACTTGACATTATATTGTGTATTGTTAATCTTGTATTTTGAATTGAATGAATAAATAATCTGAATCTGAATCTAATCAATAATTATCCAAGTCATCCCAATTCATCATTAAAGTCCGAAACCTTGGACTATTGTCTAAATCAAAACGGTCAACTTCGTAGACACCAGATCGTTCAAGAACACTGCGCTCTAATCCATTCTGTCAAACTTACAGATGTACAGATTAGTTACAGACTATTCTCATTCATCACGACGATTGTTCGAATAGTTTTGTCTTATTCAGTTGTGATCTGTCAGTCGCTGTAACAGAGATACGCAGCTGGTGGCCTGTTTTTACAGCATGGACAACAACAACACGCCTTCTAGCATAATTTTAATAATGGAAGGGTTTGAAAAGTGACAGGTTGCTAGCTTATAGCCTAAAACATACCTTAACCTAACACAACCACATAACATAACCTATTTTTTTAGTAATCTCCTGCGACATCCGTGGAAGAAATGGAAAGGTTTTATTCTAACAGACACCACAAGGAAGCATGGAGGTCTTCAATATTTCCAAACTATGAATTTTTGGGCTATGAAATAGGCTTAGTAATGTTATTTCTAGGAACTTGAACAACCTCCTTATAAAGTTGGGTCGAAATCGGTTTAAATGTAGAAGACTAAAAAATAAGAGGCGGACAGACATAGTTAAATATAACACCATGAGACTAAATACCGTACTAGTACCGTCACTCTTAAATAGGAGAGATGTGCTTGCTATTTAAGATGGGAAACGAACTTACCCGATCCCTACATGACTTTCTCGATAAAGTTAATTGAAGCATTTTTAATATTAGGTAGGAATAGTAGAGAAGTAAAGATTTCAAACGACATTGTGAAATAGCGATAAGTTATTCAATATCAAGGACAAAGTCAACTAGCACAATTACCAGATAGACTATCATTATATATTGTGACGACGAAGGCCGTGACAAGAATATTCTATCTCGCGCGACTGGATTCACGCCTTGCTGTGCTATGCTAGTCGAAAATGTTAAGGCATGGAAGTATAAATGACTTAGTCAAGTGAAGGGACTATTAACAAAACCCCACAATTCGTTTTATAGCCAGATACGGGCAGAATCAGAAGCATCAGTAGGTTAAACATTCAAAAAATTCTAATGACGGTTATTTATAGTCATCGCGGCTATTTATGGTCAAACATTAATCATGGACAACACGCTTCTAATTAAACTATATGGGTGCAATTAAAAAGGTACTGAGCTCAAAGCATCTACAGCAGAAGATGGTAATGCTTGTCTTAGCTCATACAGGTAGGTTACAGTTTCCCATTCCGCATTTTTAGAATATTTTTTAATTGCGTGTTGTTCTATGTGTACACCCAGATCATTATTATTAAAAAAAGAGAAAATTCTGCTCGTAGTCTAAATGTGATAGTCTGAATAACTTTTTTGTTTTTTCACGTAGATATCAAACTTTTCGACAAGTTTTTGGCACGGGATTTGGCACTAAGTTTGAGTCCTGAAGTCCTGATGAAAAACAAGCTATACAGTATTCGGCGTTCCACTTGGCAAGATTAATGTCGTGATGGTAAGTTCACGCATTGCTATTCCATGGAACCCCCCTCCTCCCAACACTTCTTAAAATCTTGCCAAGTTTTGTGCCGAATAGTGTGCTCATTATTTCTAAAAATTCTGTTTCGTTATTCTCCGCAGATAAAGTGGCGAGCAACAGCAGTTAGTAAGATATAAGAGAAACGGTCCAGCTAAGGTAACTCCTGTATAAGTGTACTGTGGTACTAAGTATTTTTGTACAAAAGATTGTTGTATTTTGGTCGGCGAGTGTTGGACATTTGGGCCGAGTCGGCGCCCCTGCTGTTTCAATTAAAGCACTGACAATACTTCGGATGCCTGCGCGCCGGTGCCCGAAACACCGCGACTGGACTACATTTGGAGGAAATGGTCTTGATACTTTTGTGAAAGAATTATTATCGGTAGCTAAGAAGATCGATGTTTTACAGTTGTGCCATGATTATGGCCAAAATGGTGTGTACGGTATCACACAATTACTATTCTATCTCTCCTTACATACATAAATAAAATAAGTAGGTACCTATTTTCTCAAATGGGGTAGGCACACAAAACTTAACATAGCCAAAAATAGCCTTTTCACGTTTTGTAACTACTTTTACCGTATTTTTAGGTTTTAAGTTAGATGAACAAGGTATGATAATGACGGGTTTCTTGTCGCCTAAAACATACCTCAATCTATTTTCCATAGTCGTATCTTACAACATAACAACATCAAATGAAAAGATTAAAACTTTATACTAAACTCGACCGACACACGCGGCAAATGTATGTCCTTATCAATTTAGTTGTAACTTACTTAGTATACTTAGTCGCTACTTCAAAAAAAATACAATTATTTAAATGCTCTCTCTATAAGTTACCAAAGAATAAACAAAATAAAATATGTCTACGATCAAGAGTGTTCTGTTAAGCAATCTTGTTATGAAACTCACAATTGATACATGTACCGACAGAGCACTGATAGCATCTAATCCAGATTCCCCCACATTTAATTGATTATTCCATAAAGAAACACAACTCATCTTACTTGAAGGCCCGCAGCATAGAAAAATTTAGTGAACAATCCTACCACTCCCAAGTTCAAGCACGCGTCAATATTAAGGGGTCAATTTGGTGAATCTGGTCTTGTTGTGCCGATATCCTTGCTTGTTAAGCATACATTGTAGTTCCCCTTGAATATTCCCAATTAATTTAAAAGTAAAAATAAATGCACCTTCCAGCGCATTTTGCCAAAACATTGCAAATACTGCACCGTAAGTAATTAAAAATAGTGATGATACAATGCAATAAGTTATCGTCACAGCCAAGCCAATAGATGGGCGTACGCCTCTCCTAGCTCTCTTTAGCTCTTCCCATACAAACGCTCTTATTTATGAATTGCCTTCCAAAGCTTATATATTTTATAAGCGACCTCTTGTCACTGCATCGCTTCAGTGAACAGCAACACACTAACTTCAAATTACTCTTCAAATTTATTTTTATCCAGTGACAGTTCGAAAGTCATTTAAAACAATCAATCGCCAACAAAGGCTCGTTACGATATCATTGTGAACTTGTTTATTGCTTTCAAAAACTAATAATGCGCGTTTTACGACAAACCGTTACACAAAATCCGTTTCGGGAGTACTTTTAAGGCTCGACTTTCGACGAATAAAATAGTCGATTGTGCTAGATTAACGAAGCATATCATTACGTGTAATGAATAGTCTACCATCTTATCTGATCAACGTCATTCTCACATCCAATACGGGATCGGCTCAGCAGTCATATGTCCACATTTGGACTTAATTGTACTTATTATTATTGAACGGTTATGCTTACCGTTACAAATTAGCAATGGCTGGTGGAAAAAAGTAACTAATGATTGATATCGGAAGCTCTAATGACTCATATTTCGCTAACTTGAACAAAAAATCCAACAGTTTAGGAGAAAAAAAAGTGAATAAATAAACCACTTCGCTTTCATAACTGACTGCATATTTTGCCAACTGTACTTTATTGTAATCCATTCCAGATATTTGCCAAATTTCAAGTCAGTTGGACCAATGGTTGAAGAGTTCTCTGCTGCAAGCGAAGGTCCTGTCTTCTAGACCACCACCAGAAGAGTTCCGACCAACCAATTTGTCATTTCATTATCATTATGTCTAAGCTAAACGAATTATTTAGTGTACTCGTAACCATGCCATAGGTAGCTCTGAATAAACGAAACATTATTAAAATTACGAAATCAATTACACAAATCAGGCTCTAATATATTTTCCCACAAATCATTTGCATTAGCGGTGCCTTAACTAGATCAAGTTGCTTATCTATAATCACCTCATCGGTTGTTTTATCAGCGCGGCAATCGAAGAACGAAGTAACAGATAATTCTAATAGAATAGCTTATTTCGAACAGACTTTTTTTTTAATGTTTAAACAATTTTTATTAAGCTATGAGCCAGTATTACGTTCAGATTGTTAATATAGAGTAATAGGTTGTTATTTACGGTGTAGTATAAGATTGAAATTTAGAGAAATAATGTTTTTTGTTTATACACTTTACTTTACTACTACACTTTATTTTACTAGGTATAATCAATTCAGAATTATTGTAAGTTAAAAAAGAGCGAGTGCTCTCTGGTATAACCCATGTTACTTCATTCTTTCCCCTTCTTTTTTTCTCTAATGTTGTAAAATCTGCACCAATAACCAACAATCTTTGAATATGCTATAATAAGGTAAAAAAATCTTTTAGGTACAACCTTTTTAATCTAATATCAAACATATTCTATAACAAAACGACGGCGGTCGCGTCACCGCTCGGCGTGTCCAAGCTTTATCTAGACATCTACAACATGTAAAAGACTACCGACGCCTTGCTCTATTGTAAGCAGTGCTCCTTTGCCTTGTTTTTGAACAAGTATAAAAAGCATTTAAATACATAATACGAGCTCATACATAAACATCGCGACTGTATTTCTAAATTGGGTAGGAAGAGCACACGAAACGTTTTTTATAGTTAAATACCTGACCATTCCAAATTTCGCAGGCACTTCTAACATAATTTTAGATCTTAATACAGATGAAACAGATACAATAGTTACAGGTTGCTAGACTATCGCTTACAGCATACCTTTTTATTAGTCGCCTCTTACGAGATCCACAGAAAAAAACAAAGTTGATTAGGTTAGTCGCTTTATTACCTACCTTGTTGAAAATTACCTATTGCAACAAGCTAATAACTTACTAACGCTTTTTTAGCTTCAACCCATTTAAGCTCATTGCCAAAAACTGGGAATCTGAAACTAAACCTTGACCCATTGTAGTTTACTTTTTTTCGAACCGAATAAAAAAGAAGATTGCTCCAATTAATTTCAACAACACCTACGGCTCAAAACGAGGTTCTTAAAACAAAAACCGATCACTGATTAATAATCCTACCCTTGACTAGCCATTTTATTTTCTAAAAATACCACGAACCAATTTCAAGTTTTGATTTGTTGTTCACCTATTATACTTTAATAAAGTTTTGAACTTTTAGAATGGAAGTTCCTTAAAGTTGGGACTCGGCTTGTTACTTAAGACAATTTACGACCTGAGGGACTTTAGAAAAAGTTCAAGGCACCTGTTCTGTCCATTTAGCAGTGGTGATACCGAACATAATAAAAACTGGCTCATGGCTACAAGTTTTAACAAAATGGCATTGTTTTTTTAAAACAAACTAATTCGTTTGTTTTTTAAGTTGCATTTTTAAAAATGACATGAATAGGACTGTATTTGGATATGTCTTTTGAGCTCTTTTTAAGTCCTTAAAAATTACTAGTTAAAGGAAAGTAAGTAAATTATGTTGAAACTCGTTTTTAATGTGTCAAGAGGTTAGAAACATTGTTTTATTATCACCATTGTTTAAGCTCACCTGCGCAAATGTAATTATGTCTTCATACGAGTAAAATGCCTATATCTGACTGACGAGTTTTTTTTTTACATTGAGTAGGAAAAATAGTTTTGCATTCTTTAAGTTTCATTTTGTTACCGGTTCTTCTTCTGTGCTATCGGTTTCATTCTCTCTTCGATATTATAATGCCAACAAAACACGCTGTCCTCATTTCTTCTTCCACAAAATATCTACGTGTAAAAGAATTATGGTCTTTAGCCGATCTGATAACACCGAGTACCGATGACAAACGGACGGGTCGACTAACTGATGTGGGTCCCACCAAATTTATGTCAACGGCAACCATTTGATTACATTAAATGAAAAATTTCAAGTCGGTAGTATTTAATCCAAGCTGATTAATCAAGGTGTCGACGACAAATATTTTCAACTTATTAATTCTAATTAGGTTTATCTCAGTTGCATTATCTAATGATGCGTCCAAAGTATTTTTGCACCTTTGTGGTGTCTGGTTAGAATATCACCTCTCCATTTCTTCCGTGGATGTTATGGCGAGGTGACTAAGTAAACAAGGTTAGGTATGATTTAGGCGACAGGCTAGCAACCTGTTAATACTTTACCTTGTACATCTGCTTTATACCTAAACTTACGCTACAAGTGGTTATGAGGCATGAAATAGGAGTGACTATGTATACGTTTGTATTTTAAAAATAACTGTGTAAATTAAGCGTCGATAAGCGCTTTAATCATAATTATTCTTTGTAATACAATAACCTTAAGACACTAAACACCGAAACAACAGCGATCGTTATACTAAATCGAACAAAATGGCCTATCTGTGTACAAGAAAGTATTTCAGTCACGATCGCTCCTCCACTTAATCTTAAATCGATACTTCTAAAGTAAAAGTAATAGACCAAAATCGGGTAATAATTTCACCGTCTTATCCCTGTCCACTTTACTTAATTCGACATTAGACATTATTACCTATAACCGAAGCGACACGGCGCCAAGATGATTTCAAATTATCTCGTCTATAATCTTAAAAATATCGGATGACAAAGAATGGACTGTTTATTACAAAATAACGATCTAACGGCGGCTATGAGAGAGGACACCTGAAAATAAAACGATAGCCGATCGCTAACTAGGCGACGTATAAAATAACAGTGAAAAAAGTTTGGAGATTAGAATCGAAAAGTATTTTATGTTGAGGAAACGGCGATAGCGTGTGTTTAAAGGTTAACGATTCCTATCAATTAGGGTTATGGGTGGACTCGACAGGGCTGTCGGCGGGACCCCCGCTGTGGTAGGATTCGCACCTGTCCCTTTTGGGTTTAGTTTTTCACGTTGGCGGCACCCAGAAACGAATACAGGTGCAAACTCGCGGGCTTTTGTAGGGTCACCATTCGAACTGTTATTTTAGTAGACTTTATTTTCTAGGTTTAGACTACTTGAGACGTTTGTTTTTATTTTACCTACGTCCATATCATTATTATACGTTCAGACCCAATTAGAAATTGGTCTGCATTAAAAAACCTACCCACATCCTGCGATAGCATTATAATGTGAACATTATCAAATCGACATCGATAATAGTATCATAATTATAGAATTACTTATGAACATTTTAGAACAGAATTGATGAGGACTAAAATAAACTAACAGAAGAAATAAAAAACATAAATAGTATCGTTGAATGTTACTATAGTACACATAAATTCGTATATCCATAAATGGCTACGCAGTTACCTAACTTGAGTGAAAGACGACCAGTTAAGCTTTTAACTTACAAGTTCAAGGATCTTGAGAGTCATCTCGAATTCTATTGGTTGAATAATTGAATGAAAGATTCCAAGAATCGAGTGCGAGAAATCATCTTGCCAAAGTTAAGGAATATAAAGTTTATATTGACTTTTAATACAGAATAGCGGAGTTTATTTTCTCTTTTCAACTTCAAAGTCTTAACTACCGTACCTATAATAATAAAACTTAGTGGGTATCCAGGCAAATTAGCATTATATTATATTATATACTAGCTTTTGCCCGCGGCTTCGCACGCTTTAAATCGAGCTAACACAGAAGAGATTTCGGAATTATTAGTAGGAAGCGCCCGCCAGAATAGCCAGCAGATAGTAGATTTTTTCCTACTTTCTCGACACTTATCGTCATATCTTGGAAAACTCAAACAAAATCTTTATAAATTGTAGCCTATGTGTTATTCTGATGTCTAAGCTATATTACTGTAAAGTTTCATTCAAATCCATTCAGTAGTTTTTGCGTGAAGGAGTAACAAACATCCATCCATCCATCCATCCATACATCCATCCATCCATACATCCATCTATCCATACTCACAAACTTTCACGTTTATAATATTAGTAAGATACCGTTTTCCAGGTCGTTTGATTTAAATTTGTGTAAATAGTAACCCGAAATTAATATGCCTTTTTGTAACACATAAAACCTTGATTAAACAGGATTAGCGAAACGTTACATAATGTACAGCAGATTTTAACAAAGTTAGGTCATATATTTTATAAATCAGTGTATTGAAATTATTGAATTACTTAATGAAAAGCGATATCATCTACAGCGAAATACGTATCCATAACGTAAAATGCACATTCACATTTCCACTCTTACCTTACCATTCTTTTGTTTTCTGTAAATAAAACGGACTGTCCTGTTTAAATTCAAAAGTTTGGCTACCGATGTGGTTTCCTTGTCATAACTGAATTTTAATTCATAGATATGTTAATTTTAACAAATATAAGGTAGTATCCTACTGAGATAGAGTGGAACAAATAGGTTTGTTGATGAAACTTCCCGAAACCAATCCATTATGATGACACTCAAATTAATACTCCGATTTTATTAACTTAAGTTGAATAAAATAACGTTTTTGATTTTGCTTTGTTTCGTGGCAAATTTTGAATAGGTTTTTTCATTAGTGTGTTGGTTTAAAAATAATTGTCGTTCAAAAAATATTAAGCTATCTGTGAACAACTTCCGTTAATAAGCAAGCGAATCAAAATTTTACTTAAGGTTCACGCGTTTAAACAAGAAATAATTAAAATGGATTCATAATGAAGTTTCCGGTGTCGCCATTCCGCTACTGAAACTTTATTGAAACTGCAACGTTTCCAAAACGTAAAGCGACTGTTTGATACAAGCATGAGATTTTATCTGTGTAGTAGTTGAATTAAAGTTGTGCTGAGGTTCTAGTATCGTGATCAGGGCGTTGTTAGGAATTCGATTCCATCTTTCGTCGGTGTCTTAATTTACGTAAACACTCAGACTTAGTGAAGTGACACTAAATAAGGGTTTTCCTCGGTGACGGTTACGTTTTCATTTGGTTCGAGATAATTGTGTCTGTTCACTTGGATAAAGAATTCGGGCCGTTGAGTACATTGCTAGATAATTGAGTCTTAGCCGCAAGACTTTTGGACGAATGTTCGGGAGTTTATGTCTCTGGATTAAGGTTAATAGTTTACCAGCTACGGCGTAAAAAGGTGTTTAGGTTTAATACAGGGTGGCCGCAAATTAATTATATTAAATTAAATTAAGCATAATTAAAATAAATATTTTAACCAATGGTCGGGTATACGCGTTCGAAAACACTTGCAAAATATTTCCTGAAATTTTTCATTATTGACTTTGTGGGAGACGAATGTTTCGTCGCTTTTCAGGTCATTGCGCCCTGTGTCTTACCTACCTTACGTCCCATACACAAGTCCTGTTAGTCGGTGTGTACGCACATGCAGTCGTTCGACATTGCGATGCTACGCGGTTGACTTAGAGCCGGAGTACAAAAGACTGGGAAATATCTTCAGATTTTCGTAAAAAAGAATGGCATAAAATTCCGGGAAATTTTTTCACAGAGTTAGCTACCACTGGTTAAAACATACACGCTCAATTTAAGGTTACCCTGTGTAAATATCAAGCGATTGTAAGTGGGATCCGAGTAATAAGGCAAACAATCTACGTATGCACGGAAATTGCTTTTTACGTTAAGGCGGGTCCAAATTAGTAACATTTCGCCGGACCGAACACCGTGACGTCGCGGCGAACTTGTTACGTATAGTCTGGACGGGTGGAAGTTTGCATCGCATCGGACGCTGGTGGTAGCTCCGTGACCGTGACAAAGCTCGATGTCTGTAACGATAGTGTGGACGGCATTTGTTACGCGTACACCCACCGCGTAAAACTCACTTTGGATGGATCGGCCCGTACCCAGTGTCATTTGCCCGTAACAAAACCAAAACATCGTCCACATTTGTCACAACCACATTGTGGGAGTACGTACAATGTTTGGATGTACGGACATTTTGTTTCGGATAACTGATCGTAACATTTGCACGCGTAACAAATTCCGTCCACACTATCGATACAAACTCCCGGCTCTGTCACGGTCACGGTGTTCGGTCCGGCGAAATGTTACTAATTTGGACTCGCCTTTAGGTAGGTACTTCTGATACAAAACTATCATAAAATAGAAAAAGGACTTGACAATTTTGTCCCATTAGTTAGTATGATTTACTACTTCATTAAACTTTACCATGAAACCTAATTGCAATATTCGCAATCGCAAACAAATTAAAAAGTTCGGTTAAGCTTTTTTTCGCTGCCTACCGCTCTCCGCAAGCCCTACTTGTGACTAGCTAACTCAAACTTTGTTATTTCCTACTCATAGTTTCACCTGTTAAGCTCCGTTAAGTTCTAGCCGCAGTTAATTTTCTTGGTGTATTTAAGTTTTCTTTTAATCCTTATAAGGAAACGGACCTCGGCTTAAATATAAAAGTAATACTTCTTTCTTATCCGTTATTTTTCAGGGAACTATTAAAAGATCTTAGAAGTTTAATAGTGTTTTTAAGTACACATACATAAACATCACGCTTGTAATCTCAAACAGAATAGGCAGTGCACACAAAACGTGAAACAATTAAACGTTTTGGTACCATTTCTAGCATGTTGAAAATAGATGACAGAGGTATAATAGGATAGTTGACAAAAAAAACTATTTAGGTACTTAGTCCGTCAGATAGATAACCAAAAAATATTGTACACATAAATTTTCTTTTATTTGAAAAACGTAAAATGACGATAATACAGCGCTTAAAAGTTTCGCGTGACGTCAGGACTTGCTAAAAATTGTACCGAGTCGTGACGTCACAAGTCCCCACTCCGAAAGTTTGATGACCTATAACTTTGTCGATGTTTAGTCATTTTGATAAAAGAGAAAATATGTGTGTCATATTTTTCCATAATCTAACGAACGGACTATTAGAATTTCATTTTTTTTAATCCAGTACACAAGCTTATTGTGACAGATTGCTAACCTGGGAATATAGTATGCAATTTAACATGGTATGCAATTCCTGTATTAGACTATAATGCTCGCAGACAGATTAATAAAAATCTCTAAACCTTGAAGGAATTTCAAACATTCTAACAAATAGCCGAAGGTTTATTGAAATTCGCGAGGAATTTATCATATTGAGAGGCCAAAGTAGCCTCCGGTTTATTAATAAAGTCGGGAAAATCTTAAAAGTTGTTTTCGTAACATAACTTGAATACACTGAGCTATAGCTCAGGCACTCGCTATAGCTAACGCATTCCTATGATAGACCAAAATCAGTCTGCATTTCCAAATGGGGTAGGCAGATCATACGAAACGCCACATAGACAAAACCATGGCTATTTCACGTATCATGGCCAAGTCTAGCATATTTTTCAGGTTTTATGTTGGGATGTACAATAGTGACAGATTGTTAACCTGTCACCTAAAACATTTCCTAACGTAATTCTTTAGTCGTCTCTTACGAGATCCATGGAAGAAATGGAGAAGAGTTATTTTAAACCACACACCACTCGACATGTAATAAAAATGTACATTGAATGAAAATTCTTTACATCTGTCAAATGAATACCGATTGACATTGAGTTTAATTATACACGCCTGTATAGACAAAGTCAGTTTAAGGTAAGTGCCTGACATATTGAGCATTTGTACTCCATTTTGTTAGCCTTACAAGAGTTGACTTAAATATCGTATCGTTTAACACAACTTTAGGTGAAAGGTTAAACAAATTTATTGCATTCTCATGTAGCCTAAAGCATCCCCAATAGCATTTTTGTAAAATGAAGCCAGAAAAACAAAGGGAAGTATTGCCAAAAAAGCGTTTATTTACGAGTTTATTTTAAACCTGAATGGCCCGTGGGTGCAGTTTGAGCGGAAAACATTTCAGATTACAGCTAAGGGACGTATTAAATTTTGAAAAGCGACAAAGTTTCTGAGCTAAGATCGGAATAGTACTTTTTAACTCGTTTAAATTTTGCTCTCAAGCTGAATTTGGTTGGTGTTTTAATGGTACTGCTGTTATGGGTTTACTGGCACGTTTTCGGTGACTTTTATTAGCTGTATTCAAATTCTTTAGAATAACAAACAAAGTGACTGTAGGACTTCCTCAAAATTCAAAATTCAAAACTTTGTTTATGCAAATAGGCTCCTAAGAGCACTTTTACACGTATTTTTTTTTGAGTTTACCAGCGCTTCGGAAAGACCATCATTGCCAAAAAGAATGCGCCGCAAGAAACTTGACAGAAAGTCATTTTTTCAAAACAAAGAAGAAGAATTACAAAATAAATTAATTAATTATAAACAAAAGTTACCAATAATCAAAATAAATTATAGCAAAAAAAATGGTAATTTTTTTTTTACAAAAAAAAAAAAATATATAGTGTACCTACTATCATCCTTTATCCTTTGCGGGAACTTATACTATTAAGCTACGAACGCAAATTCCGATCCAGCTGCCAGACTGCAAATAATAGTGAATACAAACACGTAAAACAAAATTATACAGGATGAAATCAAAACAGTGATGCAACATACAAGCATCACGCCTGTATTCCCAAATCGGGTAGGCAAAGCACACGAAACACTACGTAGACAAAACCATGACTATATCACGTTTAATGGACATTTCTAGAACATTTTTTAAGTTTTAAGTTAGTAGGTGTAGTAGTGACAGGTTCCTAGCCTTACGTAGTCACGTCTTAGGCGCTGCACAGACGACAGACTTTTGTGCGATCGAGTCTGCGGAGCAATAAAATCTCTCAATGGCGCGCAGACAGTTTCCATTCAGAGTTTTTATTGCTCCGCAGACTCGATCGCACAAAAGTCTGTCGTCTGTGCAGCGCCTAAGACGTGACTACGTAAGGCTAGGAACCTGTCACTACTACACCAAACAAAGTCTGTCGTCTGCGCTGCCCCTTATGATATCCACAGAATAAAAAAACAGCTGTTATTAAAATCATAATTCAAAGCTAAACTATTTGAAAACATAAACGCTGCGGTCGGTCCAATTATTACAACAGAACTGATCTACAGTATTGTGCCAGTTTAGTCTTCTATTTAAAATTTGGACCAATTTAGCAAATGTCACCGTAGTCCATTGGACAGCCAATGCACCGCTGCGCCAAATCCCGCTGCATCTGACAAAACACGGCTCCAGACAGAATGCAACAAGAAGTAGCCATTCACCTGTTTAAAGCTAGTTTATAGCTGGTTGAATTTGGAACTGTTTCGTTTGTTTTCAAATTGTTAAACTACATTTTCTGAGACCAAATGCCGATAAGCAGGGCCCGCAATTTTCATGCCGATGACGCAAAATTGACGTCACGCTCCTTAAAGGCTGATCCCAAATAGTTTGATTGTAAGTTATTAATCATTACCTGTCAAACATTTTAATCATGTTTTTGTTTTTGTAATTTTATTTATGTAACATACATAACAAACAAACATACGATTACAAAAGAAAAGGATTTTTATAAATATTGCATTACGTATGAACGCGAAGATGACTTAGATTTTCTTTGCATGGGAATTACTACGAGAAGGATGCCATGCTTTACGTTAGAGAGGAACCCTGTTTTCTACGTAATTACTAAAATGTGGTAACAATACCATTTAATAAAATGTACGTATAAAACAAATCAGATAGTTTTATTTACCTTTCACGTATCAAATAGTTATTATTATTCCATTCATTTGTACATGATTAAAATGATTGACAAGTAATGATTACTAATTTACAATCAAACTATTTGGGATCATCCTTTAAGGAGCGTGACGTCATTTTTGTGTCAACGGCTTGAAAGTTACGGGCCCTGCCGATAAGTAAAGAAATTGTTGTACAAATTATAATAATTATCACTTTAGAGTTTTTACATTTATGTTAATAGGGAGCAAAACTGCTCAGTCTTAAATACAGTTAAGATATGCATTTATCAGCTTGCTACATTACGTATCTTATCCAGATAGGCTTCGTTAAAATTTTGATCTAATACTTTTGAAACACGACACAGTGTTCAAACGTGTGATAACACTTATCCATTTCTTCCGTGGATGTCGTAAGAGATGACATAGGAAAAGGTGTGCTTAAGGCAATAGGATAGGTATCCTGTCACTATTGTACCCCTTTCATTTGTTTATTAAACCTAAAATGATACTTTAATTGCTTGTGAAACGGGAAATAGTCATGGTTTGCATGTGTAGCGTTTACCTTATTTGGGAACACAGGCGTAACTGTATTTATGTTTCTTAAAATGTTTAAATTTGAGGTAGGTAAGCGTTTCCAGATCATTAGCAATCTTAGTTGCCAGTTACAAACCGAATTAAACTTTAAACCAGCATTTTAACGGAAAATCCTAAATAAGCTATTATTAAGTTAATTCCCAGTATTGCCAGCGCTGTCACGGTGCGGACAGCCGTCGCCGCGCGGAAATAGAAGCGATTTTATGCTTATTCCGGGAACAACTGCTGAATTATTTGGGACCCGCTTATAAATATAGTTGACAAAAGTTTATGGACAATGTTCAGGTTTGGATAGTGGGTCATTTTTTTTTGTAATTGTCAATGCGAAATTTTATCAAATTTAAGGATCATTAGGCTTGGCATAGCAACACCCGCGAGAAAGCGCGTGGGATAGTCTGTCATTTTCTGACGTCTTTAGTTAGACAGCATACAGTAGATTTTCTACCATACTCGCATCTCAATCACACAATCAAAAAAACACAATCACTCTCCAGATTTTTGTGTTCCAAAGTAGTTCAAATTTGCGCCTCAAAAGAACAACGAAACACAACTTTGCAGCCATAAACATGAAACGAGCTCAATAAACAACAGGACGTAAATTATAACTGGTAACTGGTTTACTACAAAATAATCCGCACATTTAAACTGTTCGTAGTTCACGCCAATATCCGGCGCAGGCGCCACGGCTCGCCGCTTCCGTTGCCGTTTGTTCTGGCCGCTGATATTCAAGCTGCGAATTTTGCTCATATTCATCTTTAAATTTCGAACGGAATGAATTTTTGAATTTCGAGAGCAGCGTGTTAATGAACTGTTAGTAAGTCGTTTGTTTAATGTTGTTCATCTTTTTTTCAGTGAAATCAACTTTTTGACACTGATGAAAAATCGCTGGACTTTTCCTACTCCATTGTAAAGTAATTATACAAATACAAACATAGGTACATCACGCTTGTATGACCAAATGGGGTAGATAATGCGCTATACAAAACACTACAACACATTGTCAATTTTAAAGCATAGTCTAAGCTTATTTCAAGTTTCATAACCACATATAGCATATTTTCTAGGTTTTAAATTGAGAAATAAAATAATAACAGGTTGCTAGCCTGTTGCCTAAAGTATACCGGAACCAATTTCCTTAGTCGCTTCTTACGACATCCGCAGTAGAAACAGATAAAGAAAAGGAAAAACAACTAGCATTTTTTTACGAAGGTAACATTCAAATATTAAAAAAAATCCAATGCCAATCCTCAAACCAAATTGTTAATAAAATGCAAACTCCAAACCCATATTCACGGTTGAATTCCGTCGCCACACTACAGTTGGTTTCTAAAGTTGCATTTTCCTTTGAAACTCGTTGGAATCGTTCGACCACCGCGCCCGGAAGTAGCGTCTTTGCCCGGATATTGAAGGGTAAACTGCGACCGACCCCTAAAGCCTTGAATGCAACCTTTATTCATACACCCTGTATATTTACCGATAGTAATCTCGGTCGCCGCATGCGATATAAAGTTACTGGAGTTTATTCATGAATTTTGGAATCAAATATGTTTTGTTGTTCGAGTTGGAAAGAGTTTTGGCGAGTTGATATGAAAAAATGGGGAAATGTAATGGTATTATAGAATTTAAATGCGACAATTTATGTCTTAAGTATTGGTTTTTATTTTTACTTTATCATGGAATGATGATTGCATTATTTGAATACTTTGCCGACTTAACCCAATTGGGGTTAGTAATATAATTACAAAGATAACTTACTCAGTTGGTCTTTTTGTAATGTACAGGGTAACGCATCGTATAGCCCAGTGGTTAGAGAACCTGACTGTGAAGCTTAAGGTCCCGTACAGGGCAGACATTTGTATGACGAATGTTTGCTCTCGAGTCTTGGATATTAA
Organism: Adoxophyes honmai; assembly: GCA_005406045.1. NCBI lineage: Eukaryota > Metazoa > Arthropoda > Insecta > Lepidoptera > Tortricidae > Adoxophyes > Adoxophyes honmai. The sequence goes on from BHDV01012911.1 coordinate 37,099, forward strand.
TCTTGGATAATAATTATCTATGTAAGTAAGCTCATCCGTTGTAATAGCCTCTATTTTTATCCGTAGGTATCAAAAATTAAGTTTCCTCACTGTCTCTCAAACCTGTGATCTCGCGATCTGTGGTTACCTGTGATCTGAAGGAGATAACATAGGTCTGTCATTGTATCTCCCCATCTTACTTGTATATTTCGTTATAATAAATTGTTTACTTACATTTTCATCATCCCATCCATCTACATATACCTCGAGACTTTATATTGGCAATCTAACGAAAAACCTGGTTCTAATTTTATTATAAACATAGTTTGACTAATACGAGTATAGCCAACGGTTCCTCAGGCATGATATTCGGACGCTCTGACGTCACGTGCATCTGATGCGGACCCGCCCCCACCCATTAATCATTGAGACAGTCTACGTGGACCCTGCCTACGTTCTGCGATATTGTTGTGTCTCTTTTGAAAAAACTTAGGCCTTGAAAGGTACCGACTTATCATTTTTCTTGATTTTTTAATATTACATGTGGTGTGGGGTTTACGACATTTAGGCTAGACATTAGGGCTATTACCTTAATTGCCTCTTACAAAATTCACAGAAAAAATGGAGAGGTGTTATTCCACCCCGACACCATTTTAAAATACTCCAGTTAGAGAAACAAACAAAAAAAGTTCCCACTTTTTTCACAGAAATAAGATTTAATTTTAACCCTTTGGATACATTGTTAGTATTCAAATTAACATAAGACGAATACACGATATCCTCAACCGGATGTATAAATCAAGTGAAACAGAGATCAATCAAAGTTAAAACCGTAAAAAGTGACGCCCGACTGCAAAAACTTAAACGCCCTTTGCTTAATTATGATGTAATAGTACCCGAAACAGTAGTGCGGTATCAAATATCATCGCTTCATCGCCCACTGTGTTAAATGTGGTTCGTAGATGGGCGGAGTTTTGGTAGTTTAATTTTGGCACGGGGAAGATGTAAAAGAAATGCCGAGTAAGGGTCTCTCCGCATGTATTGACGCGGAGTCAATTATAATCGACTGGAACAAGCTTTTAGCTACTGTTACACATGCTAAAAATCACGCTATTGAGTGCCTAAGCTCAATACAATCACAAGCATGGTTTACATTTTGTGTAACAGTAGCTTTACATTCACGCAACAAGAGCTAAAACTTGCCATTTCTAGCATATTTTTTGAGTTTTGAGTTGGCAGGTATAATAGTGACAGATTGCTAGCCTGACGCCTAAAATATACCTTAGCCAAATTATTTAGTCGCCTCTTACGGCATCCAGGGAAGAAATGGAGATATGTTATTCTAAACCCGACACTACACCGAAAACTTACTGGAATAATTACAAGTAGTAAAGGATATCATTTAAAATATTGAAATACTTAATTTTAAATTTATAGGTCATATAAATTACAAGTAAGATTGAAGATGAATTAATATTTCTCAGCATAATCTGGTTACAAACAACGTTCTAACAAAATTAAATGCTGTATAAAGTTCACTTTAATGTTTGCATTTGACTTAGCGTTCTGCTTTAATATTATTACATCCAAACATCTGGGTGATCACTCAAGACTAATTTGCAAATTTGACAGATTAGTACGTACTCTAGGGCTTCGCAACTAACACGGAGACGATTTCTAAAGGAACAATTTTAAGATCAAAGCCAGTTCAGTATGAAAAGGTTTTCTAAAATTAATTAATACGCCGTCTTCCTAGTACCTTTTTGTAACTCAATTTGCGAAATTACTTCAGAACCTTTGCATCGTCAAATTTTTTTTGATACCCTGCTATCCTGCTATGTTGAAATGGATATGCTAACATTGCTAACAACGCTAGCAACTTTATATTTGAATCATGAAATTATCTTTGAGCATCATTCGGGAGTGGAATTCTACGCAAAAAAAGACCGGCCAAGTGCAAGCCGGATTCGCGAACGAAGGGTTCCGTACCATTGATTGGGTAAATGAAAGATAAATTGTCAAATAAATAAAAAACCACTTACTAGATCTCGTACAAACCAATTTTCAGTGGAAGTTTGCATAGTAAACCATGCATTTTTTGTTTAATTTTTTATTCTCTTCTTTTAGAAGTTAGAGGCGCATGTTACCACCTCGGAATTTTAGTGCTGCACGCGCAAACTATCCAGTTAAAAAAAAATACATTAGAAACCTCAACATTATTACTAACGAGCTATCCATAGACACTCCACACGTATGGGCTTGTTAAAAAAATGAATTTTACTTCTTAGTACGGAGTAAATGTTACAGCTCATTAGAGCCACTCGGCACCCGACCAGCACCGCCTCGCCTTGAGCGGTTAGTATTCTTTATATGAACTTGTATGGGCATACGCTCACTACATCAACTCCGTAACGTCAACGAATCGCCTCGATCGC
>BHDV01012911.1:45151-123017 GCA_005406045.1 Adoxophyes honmai
CAGCCGTTCTCATGCTTCATCTTGATTAAGCATTCTTCAGCATGAGAAGTGGATAGTTACACTTGTAAGCATTTAATGCTGAAGGTGAGTCGATGCTGAAGGGTGAATTGATGCTGACGCATATCCATACAAAAGTGCGTTTTTGTATGGCAAAATGCGATTCGATGCTGATAGATGTAACATCACCCTTAGGCGACAGACTAGCAGCCTGTCACTATTATTACCGATGTCATCTGTTTTAAAACCAGAAATTATACTGGAACTATACGTGAGATTTTATGTTTGTATTAATAGAGTAACATTTACTGTTTTTGCTGACACCCACACTACGAGTTTATGAAAAAAAAGTCACCGAATTAATTTTTCAAACCATCGATATCAAAGTACTCTTGATTCAAATACGAAAAATCAAATCACACAACAATGTCTTTCAAATATTCCTTAACTAATTTGATGTCAAAATTATTAATTCAAAAATTTAAACTTCTCTTTTTAGTAAATCGATATCCGGCACAATTCCCGCGGAGGGCACAAACGACCGACCTCGTTAGTGCAAAGACGCCGCTCATTGGATTAATTAGTTCTACGTTCGGAGGAACACGCCGGCCATGGAACTCTTAAACCGGAGACGAATTTAGCTTATATTTATATGTATGTACGCGGGACTTAATCACGATTTTATTTTATTTACCTTCTCGACGTTAAAAAATAAAATCGTGATTAAGTCCCGCGTACATACATATAAATATGAGTGAGAATCGTGAATTTAGCTTACCTTTTGCAAAAAAAAAATGTCAAAGTTGAGATTTTTTTTATAACAACTAATAATACAGCCTATAATGTCTTACTGGTGGCTATAGATCTCCGCTCATTATGAGAACTAATAATCGATCGAATTTTACAAATGGAGAGTAAAATTAAGTCTCACGATTCTACACGATTTTTTATGATAAAAATCTCCTGGTACCTAAAAGATGACTCATGCCCAGATTGAATTTTATTTTAATTTGGTTAAATTTCCACTTAGTTGAGTATACTCTCAAGCTTTGAAGGTATGTTTGTCTGAAAAGAAGGCGGTACGATAAGACTACCAAAGTAATGTCACGAACCGGGATTGTTGAGCCACTTGCCACTGTTCGCAATTTAGACGTGTAATCAATGACCGATGTGACCGACTACATGTCAGCTATTGGATTAGTATTACACGACCAAGTTACAAACATAGGTAAGTGGCTCAATAATCCCTGTTCGCGATGGTACCTACAGCCATTTTTTCTGTAAAAAATAATAACCGAAGTAATAAATGATCAGGATAATTATGTAGCTACTTACACTGACTTTGTAATGCTTTGCGAATTGTAATACTGCAAATCTTGCCATCAAAAGCATTGCAATCCAGCGCGAAACACATTCATCATTACTAAGTATTGACACGATTTATGACAGACATTGTACCTTATCATATTTGGTAAGGACAGCAAGTACATCTCCTGTTATAAGCTTTTTGTGGCGCCGACGTACTTTCGGAACCGTATCGCTACTGAATAAGGGCCGGTTGCATCATCTGATCATTTAGAGAGACGTGAGAATTTTTCCCATTCTTTTTATTGCATTTTTGGGGAAATTAATTTTGTTTTAAAATCAGATTGCGGGTGATATGGGAATCAACTTCAAAGACGAAACTTTATATACTTATCTATTTAGTTTACATTATTGAATCATAATCATTTCAATTACATGCATACCAACTTAAAACTTTTAAATGAAGATTAAAGTCAGAGACGTTGATTACCAATCGCTTAGTGGAACAGATCACCAGCCCGTTTCAGGCCCCTTATTGGTAGACGCTCCACATTTTCATGTATATTTTAAGTTTGTCGCGAACTGTACCAACTTCCCCCTGATCCTCTAACAACGTTAGCAGAAGTTTTCATTACCCTTCTTTGTGTAATACGAATAGTTAATTAACATTTAATTGAAATACGTTGTTAAAATGCAAAGGTATGTTTCTTCGGTGGTGGCGGGAAATGGAAGTGTGTTCTCACAAAACATGCGTTTGAGTTCAAAAAACAGATGCGAAGTTAAGTGAATTCCTTGTATAGAAGATTTGTTTTTTTACCGCGTTGGTAATAAGACTTGGACCAGCTGTTTTTGTAGTATAATTAGCGGGTTTTTGTCACACCATATGCAGAATCGTCACATTGTGCGAACCATTTTGCCCGTGTGTCATTTTTTTCTTACAAAGCGACAACGCTTGAAAGAAACAACTCGTTTTTATAGTCTGGATAATAATTATAATGATTGCTAACACAGTTTAAGTGACTTTTTTTAACATAAAACTTACAAATGAGTATATTATTTTTGATGAAGCAACCTTTGCCACAAAACTATGCAAATCTACAATCGTTTAAATACGTTACATTCCCTAAAATAGCAGTTCCTATAAACGTACAAAGTCACGGACAGCTACTAGAAAAAAAAACAACGCGACGTAACGTGAAGCTAGAAGTAACAAAACGGTTATTTTTACGACTTTTTGTTTTAAAAACGTTGCCATATGGCACCCGAAGACGAAGCTATAAAAATAAGATAATGATCAATGACAGTTGGTCGCCCCGGAGATTGCGTCGCTAATTACCCTTTCAAGCATTTCTACTTTATTTATACTCCAGGGACCGGTTTTAAAGTATAATTTGACTTGGTAAAATGCTTGGTAACTTTCAAGCAATCATTATCTTTGGTCTATACGGTGGAATGCTAGACATACTTACGCCAACATTATTGACTACCTTACTTACAGAGGATTTTTACCCTACCTACCTGTGTGGTGTCAGGATAGAATAACCCTTCTCCATTTCTCCCGTGGAGGTCGTAAAAGGCGAAAGTATGCTTTACGCGACGGGCTAGCAACCTGTCACTATTTTACTTCCTCTTCCATCTGTTTTCAAACCTAAAATTATGCTAGAAATGGCTGCGAAGCTATGTCACATTTCGTATGCTCTGCCTATCCCATGTGGGATCATAGGCGTGATTGTATGTATGTATGTTACTTACAGAGTGGTAGGATCTCGTGATAAGATCCATCTAGATTGCTGCCATCATCTGAGTGTTATCTTCTGCAAAATAACATTGCTCGCAATATTTTGCTTTGTTTCAGTGTTGAATTTAAGAAAACCGCTAGTAAACTATAACATTATTGAGGCATTCTATTTTGGTATTCCAGTTACTCTTAGTTGCTGACTATATTGCCACAGCTTTTGAAATACTATTAAATCCCATGTAGGCCGGGATTAGATTTGTTAATGGATATTTTGCCAAACCACACTACTAATGATTACTACATAATGTTGATACCTTAAAATATTTAACTCCGAATGCAAATCGCACAGATATATAAATTGAGAACACACACGTCACGCCTGTATTCCCATGGGGTAGGCAGAGCAAACAAAACACTACATAGACATAAGGACATAACCGTGACTATTTCAGGATTCGTAGCCACTTTTAAGTTAAGAGAAAGTACTGTAGCGACAGATTGCTACACCTACCATAACTTTAGTCACCCTTTACGACATCGACGGAAAAATATGAAGGGTGTTATTCTAAAAAAACCCGACACAACACGGGAAATAAATTGTGAAGTATATTTTTAAATCAGGAGCCGATAACAGTTCAAGATATTTAAAATTGAACCCGTTTTGTTAAAACTCCAAAGATTTAATGAAGAATACCGCTTCAGGCTGTATGCCCCTTTTAAATGAAACGATACTTCGATTTCGCTAAGCGGAATATTATGTTCCGGCTTACCTTCTAGCTCATAAAAGCAATATTTCAATCTCAGGCAGAAGTCGTCGTTGATGCTTTATTTTGTTTAATTTATCAGTATAAAATAATAATAATATTTTTAGTGTTTGTATTGTTTTGTATTAAAATTTACCGTAATCAAACTGTGATTTAAAAATATCTTAAGGTTTCTAGATATTGTATCTTTTCCGGATAAATCGCGTGGTACGTTTTAATACAAGTTAGGCAAATCAGCTAAAAAAAAATTTTTCGCTTTTTTTTGCAACAACAGAACGTAACCCTGATGGATGTATCCTAGGCTAGAACAGTTACCATAAAAAGTGTTTTATGAAAAAACATGTCAAACTAACTAATAAACATTTGTTTTGTTCCACATTCTTTCATCAACCTTCGTCGTGTATGGTTTATATTATACGCTTTGCATTACGAACTAAGCTCTCATTTTTGCTCAGAACAAACTAGCATCAACCTTTTCCCAATTCTGTCTAACTGTATACTTTACGCAAAGACAATAGAATCTAAAACTCTCACGTTCTCTTAAAGAATATAGGTCCTTTTCAAAACTCAGCCGTCAACTGTTACATCCTATTATTCTCACGCTTACAGCAATATTTGCCAGGTATATTAGCCTGGTAAGGTATGATACTAATTAGGAAAACACTCGCATGTACGAATAAGCGGCGGGGATGAGCAGTGTTTTCGTGTTAGACAAATACACTCGAGCATAATAAAACACCATTCGTGCGGTTTATTTGTGATTTCAGAGACTATTTTCTATGTTAAGGCTATGATTAGGAACAGATTTTTTTCCGAGACTCGTCATAATTTCACGAGTAAAAATGGCTGTCATTGCCTATACCTCTAGACTGTCTACAGTATTAGGTTTTGTTGTGTATGACTTTGTGCTAGCAACCTGTCACTGCGATATCACGTTTAACCATCTAATTACCCTGAAATTGCTAAACGTGGAACTGGATTTTTGAATTCATGTGCTCTGCCTACCCCTCTCGGGAATACAGGCGTGAGAATATGTATGTATGTATGACTTTGTCGGTATACACTACAAATGCAACCAAACATGTTAATGTTAATACTTTTCAAAATCAAGCCAGGAATTTAGTAAGATGATATTTGTATTCATTTAACGCAAGGTTCACTATGTTCTGTGTTGTGTCGGATTAGAATAAAGTTTCTGCATTGCTTTCGTGGCTGTCACAAGAGGCGACGAAGATAGGTTTATATGTAAAACTTTAGGTAAAACGCTAGCTACCATTCACTATTTAATTGTACCTCTTACATCTGTTTTTAAACTTGAAATTATACTGGAAGTGGTTACGTGCGTCTACCCTACTCGGAAACAAACTTTTATTCTAACCGTTCGATTTGCATTTGACAGATTACAAAAGAAACTAAGAGAAACTCACTATTAAAGCTAGCTTGCAGATAATCTTATTTACTCAAATCCAGGTGGTCTTCAGCACAAAAAAGCGTAAACTATAACCCTAATCCTTTGGAGACAATGTACCAGAAAACATCATTTAGGCGTTTCACGCCAGAACAATTTAACCAAACTGTAAGTTACGCTTCTTCCCCTCTTCACATCTCGTCCACGGTCTGTGTACACAGTGTTAAGTGTTTCCCTGTTTCACTTGACACCAGCCGACAATCCGGTACGGATTTACTAGTTATACACCAGGATAAAACACTTAATGGGAACTGTGGGGAGTCTGATCATGGTTTTGTCTGGAAATCCGTTTGCCGCGGAATTGCAATTGGTTTTTCGAAACACACGTAAAAAGAGGTGTTAGAAGTCTTTTGTCTGTTGCAGTGTAGTTGTCGAACGATTCATTAGTCGTTTTGGAAGGAATTTGTACTTACTCGTAAGACTTTAAAAGGATACTTGATTGATTCCTCGGTGTTACCATATTTAGTCATACTTTTTGTATATCTAACTTTCGTGACGTGGATTAAGTGAAGCGGTCATGATTTTGTTTTAGTAACACTTAAAAGTTGTTTTTTTAAACGATTCTCGTACCAATTTGGCTTAGTTTTTTTTTTAATTTAATCGACTTTTAAGATATTGATATCAGAAATGATGGTGTCAAAAGTTTTGCAACTATAAGTATTGTAGCTTTTAATGAAGAACTTCAACACTTCAAGGACACTGACTTATTCCGACCTAGTATTAACAATTTGCCTGTTAACATCACGAAGACACCAAATATTAACTCATAGCCTCACTTTGTCATCAAACCTTGCTCTCACATTAATTATAAAGTCAGGCACATTGCTCTAAGACGGAATGTTTAATTTATTTAGACTTACTCCCGTTGCGCAAACCTTGGCATGAACCTAATTACGTAAGTAATAAATATTCACTAGCGATAAACTTGGAGAATAATTTATGAACGTGTAACCGTTTAATTTCAACACGATTTAGATTTGGGGGCTTCCGATGCGATACAGAAGTTAATTTTAAATGAAATATGAATTATTTCTGTCCTTATGGATCCTTGTTAGTACTTTTTGGCAAGTGACGTTGGATGTCCCATTTCTTAAGAGGATATCGAAAAAAGCGACAAAGGTTACGTATATTTTAGGCGGCAGGCTAGCAACATTCATTATAGAACCTCTTAAGTTGAAACCTAAAAAATGCTGGGAGTGGCTACGAAACGTGAAAAAGTCATGGCGTTTATGAGGTTTCTCCACCACATTTGGGAAAATAGGCATGATGTGTCATGTTGAAAAAAAAACGACCATGCATAGCTATTCTTCAAAATTATCGCATGAAATCTCGATTTAAACTCGATTTCAGACGTAAGTTATCCGTATATTTCGTTATGAAAGAGTCCCACAGTAGTAGTTCCATGTTCAAAAGCTTTCCTGTCCCAACTAATTTCACGTTAACTACATTTTACTGCCATATCAAAGTACGTACACTGTAATAAAGCGGAAACTAAAATTGTACCATGAAAATAATCTAAGAGGACGTCACGTTTCGTTAGTCCCCACGGTGCTATCCGTGGCAAGCTCTAACCAGGGAAAGTGCAAAGTTTCATTAAACTTAAACAATTAATTATAAGCATAATTAACACAAGCTCATGTTGCAGCCACCGCAAATATCTTAGTTTATTATTTTGTCTTCAAGAAAATGAGCCACTTTTGTTCGGGAGAAACGCGCAAAATCTTAATATAAGCCACCTACATCAAGGTTTATGACATAGCCTTAGGTTTAGAAAGCAATGATTTTGCGGTTTCAATAAAGACAAACCAAATACAAATTGCGTGCGAAGTTAAAGAAGCAGGTTCTGCCGCCATAAAAGAGATTCAAAATTTATTCCAGAAACGATCGCAAAGTACGCGGTACGAGCTAAAATAAATAGAAAGCATTACCCCTAAATGAGTGCTATCAAACTCATAACTGATGCCTCACGGGAACAAATTCTAACAAGTTGAAATTCGCACGCAAACGAACGCAATTTCAAATTCTAAACTTGATCCAACTCCACCGCGAGATACGTACAGGGAACTTTCGCAAAACACGTCGCTGATATTAAATACAAGTTAAATAAAGACAGTTTGCCTAAGTATTGTTGGCTCACATGTATCCTATTTGAAACAAGTATAATTCCAACAAGTTTCAAGAGCATTACTTAAGAAATTTAATTTAATAAATTAGCTCCCTAACAACAGCGAGGCGTCTGCAGATTTCATATCGGGATTCGGACGTGCTGTGAATTTTTGTTTGTACATAAACTCAGAGTTGTAACTTACACAGGTAATGGTTTGGTGCCCAGGGCATGTTAAATAGAAAAGCCTTTTTTTTTACACTCAAAGCAAACCTTATCTACACGAGTAGACGTGGAAAGATTGGCAAACATAAACAAGGTATAAAATTACATGTTATATACATCACGCCTGTATTCCCAAATGGGGTAGGCAGAGCGCACAAAACGCTACAAAGATTAAATTATGAGTATTTCACGTTTCATGGCCAGTTATAGTACATTTTTTTAAATAGGAAGTTGGCAGTTTTCATAGTGACAGGTTGCTAGCGTGTCGCCTAAAATTACCTTAAACTTTCTTCTTAGATTGTTATTTTGGAGATCAATTCATTGTTGTGCGTCTAATAAATTTTCAAACAAAACACTACACAATAAAATTTTATGTCTTCACTTATCGCCGAAGACATTTTAAATCTTTGTCAAAGTCACTTAATCGATGCGCTTACACAATCCTTCCCGACATTACGAATGACTCCGAGATTACATCCAGCTCGTGTCACCGATAACAGGCCGGACCACACATTCATCGTATTCGCCTCTAATTAAATCTCTTTATAGTAAGAGCCGGTACACAAGGTATCGCAAGATAAGAATTAATGCGTTCTTGTTAAATAATTTACGGTGCTGATATCCAGCTACGTACCATTTCGCCTGTCTGGATAGCCGTTGCGTTCAATTTAGCAATTTATTTTATTAAGATAAATTGCTATTTTGCTTCATTTTATTATTTATAAAACAAAAGAACACACAAGTACTCACTACTCTCTGCAAATCCATTCGCTTATCCATCTCATTTATTGAAATCAATCTCTGGATCGTTGAAATATCAATTGAAGCTAACCTAAAACGTCAAGTTCGAATAAATTTTCGATACATTTTCCGTCGTTGTCGATTACTTCCTTAACTTTTAAAATCAATGAAACTCAAAACACTTCCTGGGGATAACTTTCAAAGTCCAAATAGGTAAAGTTGTCTCAGATTAGTCCCCTACTCCCAGTTTGGTCGCAACTTGGATCAAACAAATTCGCCGACTAAGGCCAACGTCTCTACAATGCTACCGAATGTTCTTACTCCTTTATCCAAACAAAACTTTCAAGTTACTGATCTACGCACTTTGCTACCTCACCTTTTTGCTGATTTGTTCCTTACTTCAGATTACCTGACGCTTACTAACACAATTTTTAAACGTCATAAAAATCACGCGTGTTTTCCCAAATAGGGTAGACAGAGCAAACGAATCGCTACATAGGCAACTTCGTGACCATTTCTAGCATATTTTTTAGGTTTTAAGTTCAGATGTACTATAGTGACATGTTGCTAGTCTGTCGCCTAAAATAAACATTAACCATTAACCTATTTCGCTAGTCACCACGTACGACATCCACGGAAGAAATGGAGAGGTGTTATTCGTTTCTAAAGTAAAAGCAAGGAAAGCAAGCGTATTTTGAAACCAATTTTATTCATAAATAAAATACTCTTCAAAAACATGGTAATGCCAAAAACTTTCCTTAGTTAATGAACAACATTCTTCGGCTGAAAATGTTCATTAATATTTAAAGTATTTGTAATATTTTTAACGTGATTATAGCATCCGGATCACAAAGTCTCCCCTAGCTGTCCTAACAGTAAAGTTTGATCAAGTGGGAAACGTTCAAAAGTTTATACTTCCCGCAGGAAGAGAGATTAATATTCATGAGACTTAACTCTAGGAAAACTTATTTCCACGTCAGTATCTGTCCGTCTGTACATTTGTAATGAAACGCCTTCTAACAGTCTGTTTTAATAGGTACTTTTAATTTGTACTTTGCAAAGTACTCGGGAACGTCCTTAGTCGAGGAAACGCTCTGCTGAGGTGTTTATTTAACTTTGGTGAGATAAAATGTTTTCATAATGCAAATTTGGCTTTACATTTTAAGATGGACGGGAAATCTCATCTTCAAATTAGGAAACTAACTTAATCTAATAATCTCACATCAGAAGGCTTTTGCCGAGCTTCGTTTGTTTGGAAGATGAACCAATTATTTAATAATTAATGAAAAACTACTTTGAGACGCACTCATACTGAAATAAAAAAGATAAACTCATGTTACAAAACTTTATGTTGAGTTTATGCCAGACAAGCCTGCTGCCGTTGTGGCCTACTGCTTTTCCAATGAAGGGCTACGAGCTGATCGGAAATATATTGTCATTTTATTTTATTACTAGCACACATTTTCCGATTTGTCTAATAAATAACAAAATGGTCCAAAATGTCGCTACGAACACGTGTCATTATTATATATTTACTTCATTAATTTGTGATGTTTATTTCTTAATGTATTTTCAAGTACAGACTGGCAAGATTACTTTGTACTTACCAAAACAAATTATTGAACATCTCAACTTAATAATTGCAGCAACTCACGACACAAATAAGACAACACCTCCCAACAAACAAATACAATTGAATTTAATTAAACCTTTATCACCTGCTGAACAATAAAACATTTCGTTAGAATCGGAAGTTCCCTCATCCGATCAATGTAGTCCAGTAATCAGGTAAAGAGGGAATCGTAATACCCTACCGCCGTCCGACTTTTTTAATTAACACCGGATCTGTTTACTTTTCTCTATCTCGCCGAGGTATTTTCACCTTAGGGATCTCTTTTAATATCGTGTAGTTGTCCTGGTGAATCGTTGCTCCAATGTTTTCAAATCACTTTAATCAAGGAATAGCAGAGAGGTTTTATATAAATTAATTTGATAAAATCTTTAACAAATTCAATGCTGTTTTATCAACCTTTTATTTAGAATGACGTGTTGCAGAAGATGTACTTGGCTTTCGAAGTTACCCTCTCGCGGTAAGCTTTTGGAGTAAGTACTCACAAAATTTTATTTTTAGTGCAGGAAAATCTCAATGTGATAAGGTCCTGTGAACCACGGTCTCGGTCGGCAAAAATACGGTACGGGGTCGAAATAACATTAACGACGCGTTAAACCGCCTTTTTACGCATAAAACGAAATAAATTGAGTTTCTTTCCGTAAACAAGAAAAGTATTGTCATAAAAAATAACACCATTTTAGCTACGACAAAATATTAGCGAGTGTTTCATGTCATTAGCGGCGGCCACAACCTCATGTGGGAGGTAACTTCAAACTGCGATAAAACGTGCTTTGTGAGATATTTTCTCTTACAACTTTTTAATGCTGTGGCGTGTAAGGGCTTGAGTGAAGATGTTTCTAAGCTCCTTAATGGCTAAGTAGGACAGAGTGGTCATGATTCGGATGTACCAGAAAGTTCCTTGACATAGTTCCACCGTGTTGTGACTTACCGCGGTATTTTGAGGTTAAAAAGTCCTTTCCAAGTGTTATTTTGAAAGCAAATACAGCTTCGCAAACGACAAAGAGGAATTATTTCTTACTGACGTTTAAAAAAAGCTGAAAATAAAATGTCAAAGTGAAACGGAGAGAAAACGCGAAGTAATTGCCTTTATGACTGTCCCAAGATGTCGTCCTAGAACCCGTAATGAGCACTTCCAAGATCTTTTTAGGTTCCGATTTCCTGCGTTTTCTTGTGCTTTAATTTTATGAAATGACGTCTTTTGATACTTTGTACAAAATTCCGGTTAAAAAATTACTAAGCAATGTTTAGTATTTAACATCATTCAAATTCAACGGTGTGTTTTACTGTCAAGAGACAGTAAGCAAAACAAATGATTACTATTGTATACCTGAAATGTAAGGTATTAAGCACAGATGCAGAAAGAGCGAAGTTAGGTACGTATCTAGAAACATCGCTGGGTAAAGAAAATTGTCAATTGCATAGGCGCAGAAAGCGTAGATGGCGTTTGTTTACTCTGCAAATTCTGCAATAAGTAATGCTCACGTTTGACCACAATCATTCCTAAATTATATAATGTTAGGTTTAAAATTAATTTTTGGCCACTTTTTTATCAATCAAAAAAAAAAGGAGCAGGTGAAACAAAACCACTAGACAAAGTAAATATTAAAATTGTACTCAGACACTAAGAGCACTTCGAACAATTGAAAATGTTCTTCTATTACAAAATTACTCTCGACAATTTTCTTTCCTACTTTGCAGTTTAACTTGAACGTTTACTTAAACGCATTCAGCAAAGAAACATTCTGATAGGAAGTGGTCTCGCCATTACAGCTCATTTTCTCGAAAAGCTTTTATGAAACGACTGAGTTTTTGTCTGGCTGTTTCTTGACTTACTTTCTCTTTGCTGAAATCAATCAACAAAATACTATCAAGAAGTGAATATCCGTTTAAAAATCTGAACAAAATGTTATTCACCAGCTTGATAAATTAAAATCTAAGTAAACTTTTCACAATTGGTACCCCCCAGAATAACACCTTATTTTCCTCCGTTAATGTAGTAAGTTAACTAAGGAATTAATAAGGTTAAAGTATATCTTAGGCAACAGGCTAGCAACCTATCACTATTATACCTGCCAACTTAAACCAAAAAAAGTCATGGTTTTATTTTGTGCTTTGCCTACCCCATTTGGAAATACAGTCGTGATGTTGTATATATGTATGTTAAATTAAATTTAGCTCGACGTGGTTCGGGCTAGACCGTAGCCCTTCATTTAGGAGTCGTAGTGGCTGCTGCCATCCGTATATCCCTATTTTTCATCACCACTGAGTCTCAGTAATTCCATGTTTAAAACTTGACTCAAAATCTTCAAACACACCGTGATCACTGACATCAATAATCCAGCTTCATCTTGGTATCAACATAATGAACTTTCAACATGGTGCCACTATTTTAATTAATAACATAGTGAAGGCACTAAGCGAGCGTGAATTAGAGCGTGGCTGGAACTTAACTACCATTATTCTGCGACTCTGGCACCGAACTCTGTAACAAGAATAAGGTAGCAACGTGTGAATGTGACCAGCGGGTGGAAAAACAAACATTACAAACATAATTGCGACAGAAGATGGAATTAATTTAAAAATACAGACTTTTTGCTAGTTAAGGATCCTTGTTTTCTAAGATGAGAAAATCTTAAACCTGCACACAATAGACTATCGTTTACAATGTTTACATTTTTATGTTACTGCAAAAACATTGATTCAGCTGTAGCGCCCTAACCTTAATGCCACTTATCGTCGAATAACCGAATTTTTACTGCAATCTTGCAAACTGAATACGTCATTTATACAATCAATTGTCAAAATGGTGGTTCCTATATGGCGCTAACGAAGTGCCTATCGAAAATCGGTTGCATAAATACAAGTTTTAACTTTGTCTTTGAGGATTTTGGTCCTCAGACAACATCGGCCTGAAGAGATCTCTCTTTTGGAGGATATAAGGGTGAGAACCAAAAAGTTGCACCTGCGTTAAAGTGCGTTAAATCGTGATTATAATTACATCAAACTTTTCTATTGTGACACGAAAATTAGCTATACGTTTATACGTCTACCAGAATTTTTAACTACGACTTAAAGCATCTTAATGCGAATGCAACTTTTTGGTGCCCGCTCTTATTTCACTCAACTAGCTTGGTGTGGTGTGGTGAAAATCGAAGATATTTTTAACCAAACTACCTAACTACGTCTTAAGTTCTGGTAGACGTATAAACGTATAGCTAATTTTCGTGTCACAACGGAAAAGTTTGATGTAATTATAATCACGATTTAACGCACTTTAAAGCAGGTGCAACTTTTTGGTTCTTACCCATAAAACACTTATTTTATGTATTAATTTAGGTGAACTAGACTGTACTAGTATCAAACCAATACTTATCAACTTAGAAATCACATCAAGACTTAATTAAATAATCGCAAGGAATTCGTCTGAAGTAATAGCAGGCAAATATACAAACAGCCAACCAACAGCAACTCCTATATTTGATAGAACTAGTTTTAATCTGGCTTCGCCCACAAATCGCTTTGAAACTTAACCAAGCCCCAGCCTGTAGGCCGGTATTAAGGTCGGGCTAGCTTCCAACGTCTTGTATTCGGAGGCAGTGATGGCGCATGCGTTTAATTTATTATAGTCCCCTAAATAAAGGCGGGGACGTAATGACAACCTGATGTTAAGTGTCCCGTGTGTGCTTAATTGCATATGAAATTGCACCGTGTTGAAATTACCTTGGGGTACTTTGAAATGTTTGGATAGGTTGGTGACTAATTTCTTTGCTTTTAATCGTATTTTTTTATGCCACAAGGAAGCAATTCGCGTTGAAGTGGCAATTGAGTCTTTCTCCGCATGCTGTGTGTCGACATCAAAATAATGTAAAGGACACGGTACCAGGCGAATTTGTAGATGGATGGACAATCCAGAGATCTGAGGTGTAATGTCTCATGTGTAACCGTACCGGCTGACTTACACTCCGCGATGGAACACGACAGTACGAGCACTGCCGCTTTGCGACAGTATTAACGAGTAATATTGTAGTAGCGATCTAGACGCACTCCGCACAATGTCCTACTAGCCATTAATAGCCAATAATAATAATTCACTGATGTCATTAAGAAAACTACTAGTTTAATAATTGTAAGTTCTGAGACAGTAGTTTACAATGTTGCTTCCGATTGTCTGGGATAGGTAAAGCCTTGAACGCAGATAGCAAAACGTATACTTAGGTACTCTTGTTTTTTTACATCATAAAATATGTGTGTCCTTTTTAACACCTTTCACAAAAAGGAGAAATGTTTGTCTGTTGTGGTTTTATAGGTCTAAAACTGATAAAGCTACTTTGGTGCAGGTGCTATTTTTTTATTCGATAGATAATTTCTGTCCGCTGAAAGCCACAGCCCAAGTCCTCTCATACCGAAGCGAAGTCCTTGCCCAATGCCGATTAATTTCCAGTAACTTCTCACATGGAATCCGCCCAACACATTGTCAGAAATAAAACTATCGGGCAGCATATGCAACATAAACGATACGGTTACTCGCATAAAACTAGCGATACTCAGTATTCACGGCAGCGACAGGTGTTTTTTACGGCCGCTCGGTGATTTAACGCTGGAGATTCACCATTAATCCACTTCGGAAGGACGTGAATAGAAAACCGGGAGCAAACATTGCGTTAAACAAATTTTAACTGTTCTCGTAACTAGGTTTACATGGAAAATTGGGGATATTGCACATTGTGCGTGATGGTGGAACTATACGAGAGTGGCTATTTATTAAGTCGTTAACGTGAAAAATTGCTCCCGAGTGTGCAATGATGGATTGAACTTTCGCCGTTATGCGTATGTTTCGTGTAAACTTTGGAGTTACGCAAAAGGTGGGTATTCCAAAGATGGAACATTAAGGCTATAAAAATGTTTGTATGTGATGTTACAATATGTACGAGTATTTACCTTGTGATACCTATTGTTATTCATAGGACTATGACATATGTTGTGTGATTTCTTAATTTTTAGGACCGCAAAAATGAAAATGGCAATCATCGCGTAAAAGTCATGATATCAGGCAGAGATAGAAAAAATAACATCAGTTTCGTAGACAAAGACACAACATAAATAGTAAGCATTTAAAGAAACAATATAGATGAACGTATTTCCATTGCACTTTAACATATTTTAACTAAAACTGTAATGTGAATAAGTCAATTTGTTCGCATTTTTGCAGTCGACATTATGCAATTCGAATCGAAAACTAGCATAGTAGAAACCAGAAACGAAGTAAAATTAAGAGAAACCCTCTTAGATAGTGGTAAAAACGTTAACGGAAACAGAGTACCAACTCCTAAAAACCAGGAATAAAACTCATCACTGCATTCAATGGTTCGGCTGTGATGAAAGGGTAAACAAGTTTGACTGGAAACCAACTGGCGTTTAGAGCCGAACTGCTTACGATGTATGTCTGTCATTATGGAGTCACCACATTACCTCCGTTCGCGACAACACGATCTCCCATAATTGAAAACCCGAAATCAGCAAAAAGCCACCGCAGCAACAACATCTAACGCAGATACTTGTCCAACATTTGTTTGGAATTTAATCTTTTAACGCTGATCAGTTTTTGCTATGAATCTCCGAGTCGTTTAGGTACTAAAAGCATTTGTTAACACGACTGCGGCGCGTCTCTGATGCGAATAAAAACATCTAACAGCATTCTAGTGGCTTCGAAGCGACGTCTGGGAGCATTTTGAGAGAATATCTGCAGCGTGGACTCCACTCCAGACATGCGGGGCCCTAACGAGTCGGCGACGGGGTTTTAAAACGACAAAATATACATAAAAAGTCGCAAGATTCGTGTCTCGAACGTGTAGCGTGTTTCGTTAGCCAACCCGGCTCGCCACAAAAACACGCCAACAAATAAGGGGAATTTTAATAAAACCCGCTGATGCGAATCGAAACAATCACACTTCGAATTTCATTGTTAAGGCGACAGAACGATAAACATCTCGAGAACAATAGGTTTGCTCCTATACAGGTTGTAAATGAAACACCAGCTGTTTTCAGGGTGGCGGACTCGTCAATATGAATAAGATTTCGCTCAATACGGAATTTATGAAAAAGTCGTTCAATGCTTCCGAATAAACCATTTATTTGCGCCCGGTATACTGTCAGCGCATTGTTTTTGTGATTGAAAACGCAGGCCATTCATCTCAATCGCACTTTTTATCGACAAATCATTTTACAATATAGTGATCAATACCATAGCAAAAAGCAAACTGAACTTATTTTTATTTGATTACATGAAGTTTATGCTGGCAGTTTCAGTCGAAAAAAATGTGGTTTCGGTAAAATGGTGCACATTTATTTAACAACGAATGTAACGTTTTTTGTTTTGTTTACCCCATTCGGAAACAGTGTAGGCGTAGGTGTAGGCGTGACGAGGGGGTAGATATGTAAGTATTTTTACATAGGTTTAAATTACTCATAAGACAGCAACTTAATAATTCTGAATCACTGTGTTTGACAGAGCAAAATATAAAGCCGTAAAGCAATACTAAGCAACAAGTACTTGAGTTAATTTAGTTTGATATTGACTTGGTTAATGATATTCCTAAATCGAGATTTAAGGCAATACTGCAAGGAACCCTAAATCTAAACAATTAAATCGATAAACAAGTCGATTCTTCTCACCCTTTGCAGTCTTCGAGCGTAGTAGACAAACAGATTCCGGTGTCGGGCTCTAAATTAGTTCCAAAAATACACATTTTTGTAAAGGGTCCACGTAAAGAAAGCAAAAAGAGCGTCGCGAGGCGGCGTCCATAATTGTCTCGTGTTTTGCTTGTTTTGTACGAAGTGTCAGGATTGTTTCCCTGTGGATTTTGACCGAAATGACTCGCAACAGTGGTGATATTCTGTTTACCGTCCATGAGTATAGAAACTGCTAGTGGCAAAAATGTCCTAAGTTCACGAAAGTTCGACGAAAACATAGAAAAATTAAATTTAAGAAACGGAAAGCTTCCTTATAATGAATCCCGAAACTGCTTTACAGTTTAATAATTTTTGGATAATGTAACAATACTAGTATATCAAAACATCATATCCTTAGACCTTGAAACTATTCAGGATGTTACAACTGTCACTTGCCGAATGCAGCATGTAACACGATAGTTATTTAAACTGTTGTGGTCACTACATGCAGCACGCGTCGAACTACTAATAATGTATTGGCGCTTTAGATTATGTGATGTATATTTTGTAAAATTTGTAACATCCTACTTAACGCCTAAAAACGGCTACGTGAAATGGTCATAGTTTCGTCTACACCCGTAACGACATGAATCACTGCCAACCCCATTTTGACCCATTTTTAGAATATAAGTGTTTGAGTGGTTTTGAAAAAAAAATTTTTTTTCGGAACGTGGTATTGGTGCGAGCGAATAGATACTTAGCTTTCAATTGTCTGTAGTAAAACATCTGTGGTAACAACTACACACGATAATTACAATGATGCGTGAGAAAAAAATTAAAAATAAATTAATCACATTACGTCAACGATGGGTATAGGCGCGTAGGGACCTATCATCGCTCAATAATAAGCGTACACAATGAAACAACCTAAATCTTCTAATAGGCTTACCAAGATTACATCTCGCCAATCCGTTCGCATCGGCAACCGTTCGAGCTGACTGCATGATTAGGGTTACCTATTCCGTCTTCTAAATTAATCGCCTCTGTCTGAGACTTCGGGTACGTAGCATTCTTTAATCGCTATCTCAATAAATTTCAAACAGCCTTATAAGGTTGAATACCATAAAGTTAAAACATCGAAAATATGAAATATCTAAAATCGAACGATCAACATTGATAAACCAAAATCGAGACACAAAATTTCGATCGTCGAAGACACAACACTTCAATTAGCAAAACAGTGAAACAACGAACAGTTGATGCTTAAATATTAGGGCCATAGCACACGGCGTATTTTATACGCGCGCACGCGCGTATTAAGAACGCGCGTCTTCGGCGCGTCGACTGCGCGTTTTAAATACGCCGTGTGCTATGGCCCTGGTTAGAAGGTTGCGGTCAAATCGCGTTTGAAGCGCGTATACGCGCGTCATCTGCGCGTCGACTGCGCGTTTTAACCCTTAACCACCTACGTCCAATTTCTGTAAAATTACAACCTACGTGCGGTCCTAGAGACCGCTCGTGAATAATCATCTCAAATTTGGGTTCTGTAATATCAAGATAGCATTTCAACGAGTAATATACTCGTTTATACTTTAGACTTTTATTTTAGAACTTCAAATAACATAAACTGTAATAAAATCTTGAGATATGGCATAATCTTTCAAGACTGGTAGATTCAACACAAAAATCGACTCTGATTACATTAAAAGACCTGATAGATATAGGAATTCAAAAAATAAACCTTTTTTTATTCATTTCTATAAAATAAGGAGTTCAACTACAAAATTAAATAAAAAAATAGAGCACTTTTCGTCAAATTCTACAAAATTGCAATTCCCAAAGATCCACAATTTTTCAAGGCAGTTGCAGCATATTTTTTACAACATACCCCACTGAATCGGTTCCACGTCACTACAATCTTCGTCGGACATATTTTTGTCATCTGATACCTCCTGTAGCAACCATTTTTCTACATGTTTCACAAAAATAAACAAAATTATGTGGGTGAAAAAATTACATAATCACCTACGAGCGGTCTCCGAGACTGTTAAAAAATACAGTAACCACCTACATGCGGTCTCACAGACCGCCGATGATGTTTTTTAACTCACCAAATCAAAATGAGCATACGTCTGAACGAGTCGACGGCACGGCCGGTACTGCGGGAGGGGCCAGCAAAGGTACAAGGACACAGACGCGTGTGCGACATACTCGCGTTTAGAAATTGACAATTTTGAGTAATCTATTGTCTGTGAGACCGCACGTAGGTGGTTAAGGGTTAAATACGCCGTCTGCTATGGGCCTTAAACAAAGTAAGCGTTTTTCATGTAGGCATTATGTATACTGTGTTTGCGATATATTATTTATTTTATGTTCAGTTATGTACAACGAGTGAAGCAAGCGTGCTGCGGCCGCAGCTGTCGATGTACCAGAACCGAAGTAAGGTTATTTAATTTATGTTTTATTGTAGAATAAGGTATTTTATAGTTTTTTACGAATTGTGAACTTTATTTAGATTCTGGCGCTTTGCCAGTTGCTGTCACAGCACTCTCGCTTCGCTCGCTCGGCTCGCGCGTTTGTTTACGTTTTAACCTTACACGCTTCGTGTCACTTGTCATCGTACTTATTTACTTCACTTTTCTAACAAATTATTGTCATAATATAGTAAATAATAACACTTAATTATATCGAGGGTCCCCGAATGAAACCCGATAAGTAGCAAAAATTGGGTTTTTGACCTATAAATGCCACTATAATATGTTATATTTCACGTATTGATAATTAGATAATCAGATTTTTTGTTTATTGTACTATAAAGTCTATACCTACTTAGTCGCGTGCTAATTTACTTTTAGACTTTTTGATAAAATGACTCCTGTAAACAAGCGTAAGTATTTTGTTAAAAAAAAACCTCATCATAATATTCAAAAACTAGAAACTAGTAACCCTAGCGGAGTACGAGCGCTGATTGATGAATCTCTTGACATTCAAAACAATGCGCACAAAACATCAATACATCGACCGCGATGACCTTACCGGGTTAAGATAATGAGTAAATCACAACAATTTGACGATAGCTCGTTCTAAATATCGAACCGTTACCTTAAGACACAATAGCCGCGTCACCTATACACTGCTCCCCACCGTTATAATTAGTCTGTACTTAGATTTTGTCCAGTCAGCAATGAACACTAAAGTAACAGTAAAAACAATTTAAGTTCCTTAGAATGTGGTGGGGTAATCAATTAACACCTACTTGTTTCAAAGGCTAACGCCTGTGCCAACGCCTTAGAAGGCAAATTTAACAAGCTACAATTTAGTGATTTCGAATAGCTTGATTTGTGGCGTCTGGTTTCATTTGACGATTTATGAGATGTTATTAATGTGCAATATAATTTGTCTAATGGTTTGGATGGAATTATGTGTTTCGTAGTTTAATTATTGAGTAGATAGCTTTTTAAATGTGAGCTGTGTTTTTTTTTGCAATTTGTAAAAAATACATGCTTAATAATTTAAACTAAAAATATGTCAATTTGATTCGAGATACTGATAATTAAAACACATAACATATACGGCTTTTTTCCCCTTTTGACCTTCTCTACGTGTCTAGAAAGTTAGAGTTTTTGTAAAAAATTGTTAGTAGAAAAAATCTTAGTTGTTATTGACGTAGTTCGGTCAAATACTTCATTCTTGAATTATTTGGGCTCTATGTTACAATAAACATTTTAGTACCATCGCATTAATGAACAAGGAAAATCATAATAACTCTTCAAAAGGTTTCATGAATAGGGATGAAGACTGGGTTATAAATACTTCTTTTTGGTCCTTCAATTGGATTGTGGAAAAATAACGGATACCCGCATATTTTTTGTTTTATTAAATGATTGAAATTCGATAAAGGCATAAATCATCACAAACTTCAAGCCCTGTCTGTCGTGACGTCGATCGAGGGTAAAATTATACTTATTAATAATGGCGTCATTCGAAACTTCTAATCACTTTATCTTTATCCTATTTTTGTTTTTGGCCCTACTACAGAAAAAAAAACCATTGGAGCAATCAAGTGTCAATATAATTTCAATTTGTCCGGCTCTTTGGCTGGTAACATCCTTTTGCATGAAAACATCAGACAAGATCCAAATAAAATAGAATGCAGCATCTCTTTATATTCATTCATACACACATACACATTAGAGTATATCTATGCATTCAAATAATATTTTAACCAGCATAAAACGTATTTTCACCGCCAATCCTTTTTATATTCAAGAGATATGAATACGCTAGCACTTTACAGCTAATATTGTTACCGTGTAAAACAAGCTCTTGTTTCACATTACCGCACTGTGGTCTGAAATTACTCCTTGTGTAAAGATACTGGCGCTCCGTGTTATTCAGGCCTTCATTATACTAATTAGTGAAATTTCACGGTGAATTTCCGTACATTTTTTTGCTTGAAACACATTAGTTCTTTTTAGTATCTCACCATCTGCATCGCCTTCATCATTCAGCTGTTATTTCTGAGTTTTTGCAAATTGGCAGATTAAGGACAAAAAGGAAATAAACCACTTTTTAAATAGTAAAACGACCAAAATACAAAACTTCTTTTGATCGACATTAACCAAATCGTCATTGAACTACGAGAGAGGGCACGAGTAAAAGAGGAAAATAAATATAATAACAGGTAAAAAACGTAAGAAGCTTTAAAACTGGTGGCATTTTACTGTCAAACTGTAATATTTAAAAAAGTTTAAAAACTACATACAGCAAAATTTCATTAAAACCTTGAAAACTCATTAAAAAAAAAATCTCCATCAGTTAGAGAGTTGCAATGTTACATACATACACAGACAGAAGTCAAACTTGAAGCGCCCTTAAAAAAGGGGTTTAATTAAGTGATAAAATATAATTATAATGTACCTACGTATAAAAATGACTGCGGTTTTTCGAATCAAATTGTAGAAACGTACAAGCCAACGATATTATTTAAATTTGTGGGATCTTAAAAAAACATTCGTTACCATGAAAAAGGCCAAGAGTTGCAAAATATTTCCACCAAAATAATAAGCCGTCGGTCCTAATAAAACTTTGATGGAATGCTTGGCAAAACATACGGTGGGCCAAGACCATAAAATACTACCGGAAAATTCTGTCGGGTACGACTTATTGACACATGTTATTTTCCCTGATGTGACCATAAAACGCGACAATCCTATCTCGTTTGGATGCCTTTTAGGCATACGCCTGAACAAAGACGAGAATTATTGCCAAAGGTTTTGAATCAGCGGAATTGTAAATCATAGCGGAACGATAGGAATGGAGTTTATTTGGTGTGTCAATAAAACAAGAGATTAAGAGCATATAAAAGAAATTGAATAAAACGCTCCTGTGCTCTGTTTTGTTGGACATTCACAACTAGCTTTATGATCATGTTAATATTCAAAAGAGTTCCGAAAGACAAAACTATGACATGATTTTTTTTGTTTGGGAGCCACTTAGTACATTTTGTAGGCCGTATAAAGTTAGGTGAAATAATGTAATAATTATTATTTACTTCATGACGTTCCACTACATTTTACTATAAATATACATTTCTGAAAAATATTTCTGTTTACTTTAAGGAATTTAATGTCAGCGGCGGATCGAAACTGATTTCTTTGATTATTTTTTGATACTGCGTCTTTAACGCTTCGTCTGCATGTGATAACTTTTTAAGGATCCGTGCTTTATTTACGAATCGCATTTTAAATTTTTTATCACAAAAGAGACTACAACGCGGTATAATTTTATTTTATTCACTCCCCACATACGAGGGCTCAAGAGTCTAGACTGGACTAAGAAGTACTAAGCGCCCTGATTTTTAATAACCCGGAGCTATGCAGGATAACTAACGGATCTTCCAAAAAATACACATTTTAGAATAATAGAAGACGCTCAACCGCTCGACGTTGATCGATCAGAGGCAGGCGTTATCTCAGTAAATTTTCTACATTTTTATGGGCTCTAGTTAGAGGGATTGGGCTCTTGAGCGGAAACTAACTATTCAAGAAATGATATCAACTCGAATCTCGAGGCTTTATGTCAGCAATATATTACTGTCGCCGCTGACACATGGGCCACATTCCTGATAATGTGGTGAGATTTTATAAATATTAACATAATTAACCCTGATATTGATCGGCATCCGTTCATTCATTCTTCAATCTTGTAGGTCTAGTGTTGAAATGTTACAATTGTAATGTCACTACTTAACTAAAACGTTCAAACAACTGAAGGGTGATTGTAACAAACACAACAGCCTTAGTTAAAATTGAAATGACCGTCCGCACTGAAAAAATATGGTCAATCATTATAATAACCATACGGTGGATGATAAAAACCATATCTTCACAAATATAACAAACAAATTACACGCCTTTCGAGACGTCATAACTCTGCTTAATTGAAGCTCAAACATTTGCAAATTGGCGACTGTAAGCACATAAATCAATCGGATAAAAACGAAGAATGTCGATTGTCGAACTGTAATTCTCTCCACTTACGGCCAGTTGTCGGTTTTTATTCATACGTAAGCGAAACCGCCTGTTTGCATCGGACAGCTATATAAATATGCTCTAAATTGCAGCGATACATCGTTTAATTTTTCAGTGCTAAAGTTAAATCGACTAGTAAACATTTATCGATGGCCAGCTTGCGCGCTACGCGGATGCTAGCTCGTTAGTGGGGAGTTTTTTAAATGCGTGCTCTTAACAGTCGCACGTGCTTACCCGGTCTTTTTAACTCGAAATGAAAAATGTAACATGCTTACGAGCTTTGCGACCGCGGGCTACAATCAACTGCGTTAAATAAATTTAACCAATATTTTTATTCTTATCGAAATAAGCAGTCACATCAATGAATGAGCCGGTACCTAACTTTATCTACGTTTATGTTTAGTCAGGCGGTAAATGGACTGAGTATTACGACCAATAGAAGGCTTTTGTGTATGTCTCGAGGCTGTTATCTGTCTAAAGCGTTGCAAACCCAAGAGATAAGTCTTTACTAAACCTCGGTCTATCTGTCCTATAATTTTCTCGTTTCGACCAAAAGCGCTTTATAACCAGACAAAACAGCAAGCCGTGTTGCCCTTGGCCAAATGGTATCTCGTTTGCGGCAACACGATTGCAAATCTTAAATACTTTCAGCCGCATTCAGACGCGTTTGATGGCAGGCGTTAGACGAGCATTAAACACACAGTCTGGTACGTGTTGAAAGAAACCCGCGGAGGCCCTCGAGGCATTTCAAACTAGCGTGCCTTCTGCGTTCACTACACCACTCATTACCATTTTATCCGTTCGACTTCGAAACACTGTTATTATAACCCGGTAAGGGCGCGCAATGATCGCGCTGGCGTCGAGATGTGATTATTATGTCCAAGTTTTTGTTACGTTTCGACTTCGAATGGTGTTGACCGAACGTTTCGACGAGATAAACCGAAGAAGGATTAACACTGTCATTATCCGATGTAATTTGGGACAGGTAATACGAGTGACGGGCAGCATCAGGTATTCATAACGAAATAATTCTGTGGCCGCAGATTTATTTAAACTTTAAATGGCTGAGGTGTTGTGTTCTATGCTGGCAGTGTTGCAGTCACGGCAACACAAAGTACAGCACATACAATAATGGTCATTTTAAGCAGCTGATCAAGAGCATTGACCTCTGCCATCACCAAACGCGCAAAAATATCTGATAGTTAATCGTATCACATTAATACAGCTATCTTGTGCCAAATATTGGTGCTCTAGTTTTGGACAAAGTTTGGTACGTTACGTATTTTCACCGGCCAAAAGATTTATATTCACTGTAATGACAAAATTCACTTAGAATAATTTTAAAGAGTAGACGAGTGCATAAAAGACGAGTCATATATTCCAGGGAAGTGCCATCAGTGCCCATTTTCGCATAGCAGCGGCAGACTAGTGGTTGTTCATTAAAAAGATCTATGCGGTCATTACGAGGACATTTCTACAGCTACGGTATTACACTATTGCCAACATTGCAATAAATTATTAGGCTTGTTTTATTGGTAAGCCTTTATGTGTGCACTTTTTGAATAATCTTAGGTTTATGTTGAATAATTTACGGATAACTCACGTTTTTAAATCGAGTTTAGCTCGACATGTTTCGGGTTAATCAGTCGCGCGAATAGAGCGAAGGCGCGCAGTGCGCGTTTCGCAGCACAGTCGCCGCGGCTCCTAGATGAAGGGCTGTGAATTAGCCCGAAACACAGCCTGGGTAACGCAGCTTCCAATATTCAATCTTTATGGAATAATAAAATATTTTTATAGGTAGGTCTAGGTACTATCATTTTCCTATCTCTATTTCGCTAAACCATCGATAGATAGAATATTGAGACGTGTCGTTTGTAAGGGTCAATTCACACCGCGACGAGACGCGACGCGGCGCTGCACGACGATGCATGTGGTTTCGCGCTGTGCAGCGCTACGCCGCCACCCGCGCGGTGTGCGGGAGCGGTGCTGCGTATGTAGCACTGCCAACTCAAAATATACTTTATTCGCTACGCGATAAGGTTCACATTTCACTGTGAGAATTCAGGTCCGTCGCGCTACGCCTCGAGACGTAGCGCGGTGCCGCGCTGCGCAGCGCGAAACCACATGCATCGTCGTGCAGCGCCGCGTAGCATCTCGTCGCGGTGTGAACTGACTCTAATTATTATCCAGATAGAAAAAAATACAATGAATTGAATAGTTGTGTGGACAAAAATTGTGTGAATTTTCGGCGTGGAAGATGAAGGTACAATTTATTTTATAGACTTGGGGTCAAATTAGGTTCGTACCCCGTGCGGTTTGATGAGTTAGGAAGTCGCCTCATATGACATCCACGGAACAAATGGCGAGGTGATATTCTAAACCCGACACCATACGAAAAAACAGGCTAGCAACCTGTCACTATTGTACCTCTTGACACAAAACCTAAAATATAAGCTAAAATTGGCTACACAACGAAAAATAGTCATGATTTTGTTTATGTAGCGTTTTGTAGTAGACATAAGTGTACTCTATGTAAGTGGAAACAACGTGACGTGTAGTTTGTGTACTTAGGACATATAGGTACAAGTACATATAAAAGATACGAGTAATTTAGCATTTTAATACAGTTTAACGACTCATTGCACAATTTGAGCGAAATTAAAATTAACAAAAGAATTCACGCCATTTCTCTCAATCAAACATCGAGCTACATTTTTGATTTACACGCTTTTAGTAACACAGACGCGTCATTACATCTAATGATCGCTCTTTTGCTCAGACGTTGAAAAAATACGTCATAGATTTTGTTGGCAACACCAACAACGAATTTATAAACTATTCATTCGATTTCCTGTTCCTTGTTTCTTGATTGTCTGAATGAACGAAATACATTCTTTTTCTACTTTCCCTGCATACAACACGTGTTTTCGTCTTCTCCCAATAATCTAATTCCCACAAGAACCAGCGCTCAGCCCTCACAGTCCACTCGCCTACAGATTTATCTTCATTTGCTATTTCAAAGACTTGAGATAAGTCGCCTGGGGTCAAGGCTCAAATAAGGAGTAACTAAATATTTCTTATGGCTCCGAGCCAAAACTTTTAGGCGCAGCGCAGTCGACAGACATTTTGTGCGATCGAGTCTGCGGCGCACAAAAAGACCGCATGGATTGTAAGCATTGTGCGCCGGACTTTTAAAGCTACGTGTGCGTTTACTGCATGTACAGTCAGAGTCTGATACATGTATACACTTTAGTACCTTTTCTAATTAACCTCATGTTTGAACTCTCGCATGAAATTGTCACTGCGATCACAGTGACAAAGTACCAAAGTGTAACCATGTATCAGACGCTGACTGTACATAATTCCATAGGTTCTATTTTCACCATAGAGGACAGACCAACTAGAGAAACAATGATGGCCACCCAGTTCCGCAAACCGTTAGTTTATTACCACTTGCAAACTGTAAAGAGCCAATAACCATAGAGGGAAAAGCCACTGCGTTACGCGCGATCTTACGCCGGCCAATAACAGCACAGCGAACGCCGCCATGGTTTGGCGGAATCGTCTTTGAACAAATCCAATGACATAGGGTCTGTCCTCTATGATTTTCAGAGACTAGAAAGTCCATCGCGGATAGTCTGTCGTCTCCGCAGGGCCTTAGCTTGGGCACATCGCAAGTCGGCTTGGCACACAAAGCGCGAGTCGAGCCACGGATATAATCTATACCTGTCACTGTCTAACTAGAGTCGTTAGAAAAAGACGGGTAGTTATCGACTCGAGTATGTTACTGTGCGAAGCCTACAGGTAGTGGGAAGGTTTTTGACAAATGCGTTCCTTATATTGGCTATTTACATACCTGTATTCCCAAATGGGGTAAGCAGAGCACATAAAGCGCTCTAGACTATACAGTTAAATTAATTTAATAAACCTTAAAATCTTACCTTATCTACAAAATAAATATATCGGTACTTAAAAGCCGATCACAATAGTGAGAATTGAATAAGAATACCACTGTCTTCGCGACATACATACATACCATCGAACCAATAGATTCCTGACCCACCATAGAACCTATTCACAGTGAACGTTATAGTGACATTGCATTGCTTGACAAAGGAAATGTTTATGACGTTTATCGTGACAACCTTCTGCGGTGGGTCAGGAATCAGTTGGTTCGATAGTACATACATTCCTGTACTCCTAAATGCGGTAGGCACTGATACTAAAATTGTCTAGTTAGCGAAAATGGCCCCAGTTACCCCACAAAACTACCAGCTACCCGATTTTAGGCCACCGACCAAAAAAAAGTAAAACGAAAAACTATTTTAATCTCAAGGTTCTTAAGTGTTAGTAATGCAAACCCCTTCACAGACAAGTAACGTCTGAAACGAAAAATCCTCCTGCTACCGTAGTGTATAACATAGGAGACGTGGAGCCACTTGAGATTTTCCGCTGCCTTGCTGTGCGGCGTTATTCTAAAAGGATTTTCCGGATTTTGTGAATTTCATCTTGCACTGGTAAATTATGTTTAAATAAAATCAGAGGGGCCTTGCATTATTAAAGTGACTATGAGGATCATAATTCAAAATAGTAAAGTTAGAATAAACATTACTTGGTCATGCACAAAAAAAGTGTGCGTTTCTGGAGATGACAATAGATAAGGGCTTATAGTCAATATTATATTAAGACAGCATATTTATATTATGTTTATGTAGCAGGTTAGCAGGAAGAGATCCCTTAAGGGATATGTTCGCCTTTGTACTTGTGTCTTGATTTGTTTGTTATTTTTTGTCATGTTTATTTTGTACAATAAAGAGTTACATACATACATGTATGAGCTTAGTTAAAACCAAGCACAAGTTTCTTTAGGCTTTCTAGGTCATGAATTTAATTTCCACAGGGAAGAAAAATCTCGTTTCTTTTCGTGTGTAAGACCCTAATTTAAGTTAAGGAGATACAACGTTAACATTTTAGAGTATTTTTCATAAAATACTTACTTGAAATGTTCTACGGCAACTTGTCAAGATCTTAATAACCTTAATCTATTTCCTTAGTCGCCTCTAACGACATCCACGGGAGAAATGTAGGTCTTATTATAAACCCGACACCACACGAAACATTACATTTCATTATGACAATCAGGTTAGCGTGGATTTTGATAATATTTACTTGTCTCTTGACATAGCTACAATTCGATGTCAATTCTGTTTTCGGGTGGATTAACAAATCTATGTAGATAGATAGTAGATGTACCTCAGCTTCCAGACCACCGGTCCATAGCCGAGCTCAACCTGCATTTCGATTCCGCCAGATTGAAGTTCTTCAAAGAGTATCCAGGACTGTGAATTCATTTAGATTACGTTAGGTCAGACTCTAGGTCTCGCCTGGTTGCACCCATCCGCTTTTCTTACGTATTTCTCGGTGGTATAAACTTTAAACTATAAAGAGTAAAATGAGTAAAAAGGTTTTGTTTCGAAGTGCAATGAAAATTATTAAATGTATAGTCAAATTTTAAGCATAGAGCCTTTTTACAGTCCTCATAATGTCAAACTTCTAACATAGAACCCACCAACTTCAAATCTAAAACGTATGCTAAAAGTGGCCACGTAATATATGAAATAGTCTTGGTTCTGTGTACGTAAAGTTGTGCTCTGCCTACCCTATTTGGGAATGCGGCATGATGCACGTATGTTTTAACTTAGATAATTTTCAAAAGTAAAAATACACAAAAAAGCTCCGCATGGTTATACGAAAACAAATTTTAATAACTTCAGATCCATAGTATATTAAAGTACAAAAGGTAAATAGTGTAATGAAACTCTAATAAAATTACAATGATTCATAAATAAAATGAGAGCAAAATTTCTAAGGATAATACTCAAACAAATTGACGCGAGGTTCATAGTTACATAGTTCCGTATCGCAGAAAGACCACCAGTAATTGTAGAGGGGGCTTTTCACACAACCACGCCACAAATAACCTTCTTTGTTGATATGGCGCACGCCACATATTTCATTCTCTTCGCATTCTCTCGTTGGCAAAATAGCACTAAAAAGTAAAAAAAGGGAGTCTCTTAACTTCAAAAACACAAAAGTTCAAAATCTCAAAAAATCTTTAGCTTGCTTAAGGGGTACGGTGCCACAGACAACAAGACACAGTTTTTTTACGTTAGTTACGATTACGAGTATTTTACGAATACCTAACCCGTCAATTTGTGAAATAGATAAGGTTTACAGTCACGAACAGGGATTGTTGAGCCACTTGCCAGTGTTCGCAATTTAGACGGGTAATTAATGACCGATGTGACTGACTAGATGTCAGCTATTGGATTAGTATTACACGAACAAGTTGCAAACATAGGCAAGTAACTCAACAATCCCTGGTCGCGATGGTACATGAATTTCCCCGCTAAAGTGATAACTTACGTCATTTACATACATACATACATACATACAATCACGCCTGTGTTCCCAAATAGGGTATGTAGAGCACACGAAACGTGGCACAGACAAAACCACGATTATGACTATATCACGCTTTGCAGCCACTTCTAGCATAGTTTTAGGTTTGCAAAGATGAAAGAGGTAGAATAGTGACAGGTTGCTAGCCCGTCGCCTAAAATATACCTAAACCTATTTCCTTAGTCGCCTCTTACGACATCCACGGAAGAAATGGAGAGGTTTTATTCTATCCCACACGTCATTTATATATATGCATTTATATACTTACACATTTCCTTCGTAGCAGTTGTTGTTATCCTGTATGCTGGGAAAAGATGATGTTACGTTTACTTCGCAAGTGACACACGTCATATCACTAAATATGGACCTTCTAAAACTGATAGTGCGACTATGCTCGATCACGTCATCAACCCATGCTTTCTTGTGCGAAAACCTGTGCGGTAATTCCGTGACGGGTATGTAATTGCACAGGTTACAGGAGCAGACGTATACGGTTTCGTTGTATTTTACGTTGTAGCATCCACGTTCTACTATTCCAAAGGGAGTGTGCATGGTGTAGCAAACGTCGTCCTGATGCTTGCAGGCAACCGACGGAACCCTGTTTAGCAAAATTATAAACGCTAATCGAGTGGAAACGAATCCACACAAAACTAGATTTTAGTACCTAAAATTTTTAGAGGTTCTAAAAGACAAAAAGATGGTGACAACATAATATAGATGTTCTATACAAATATGAGTTATATTTTAATATTAAATGATTAAGTACAAAACAACCAAAATAGCCTCTAAGTTCGGGAACCTTTTACTCAATTTGCTATCTAACTATTTTTAATAATTTGACTTAGTCATTCCCGTTAGAAATTGGCAAGGAACGCGCTTATTTAGTTTTGTTTACTTACAACTTGTTTGTGGGGTCAGTACAATCCTCGAAATCAATGTTATTGCAAAAAATACAGGATTTATTGACTAATTCCTCCGGTAACAAAGAAGTTGTTGAAATCGGCGGCTCATATTGGCCAATATCATTATTATCACTTTCGGGATCATCAGTTTTTCCCATAATTATTACGTCTTTTGCCAAATCCGCTACATCTTCAGTGGTCGTTGTCATATTATTTTCCGCCATTGCAGTTTTGGTTGTAGTGTCTACCGGCGCTGTTTCAAATGATACGTTGTCTTCATTCGCTTCGATAATTTTACTTGTGTCCATCGTTACATTAGGTGGTTCTGTCGCTACAGAAGAAAAATGCTCAGTTATTCCCGAAGATCTTCTTACAACGGACGAATCTTCAGTTATTCTTGAAGGTTTTACTACCTCTAGGATTCCAATTGATTTTGTAGATGCCGTAAAAACCTCGGAAGAATATCGATGCGAGACAGGATCGGTATAGTTTGATTCAGGAAGTGTAGCTGATTCGTCGAATTCATCAAAAAGTTGTCTCACATTTTTAACAAAAACAGATACCAAATGACTTTGAGAGTCGTCCTGCAATGTACATGGCACTAATGTTGTATTTTCATCGTCTATTTCTTCTGCCATGCGTCTAGAAAAGAAAGGTTCCTTGTTCTTTTTAGGTGACAACGTAGTATCAAGGATAACACATTTGAATAACACCAAAATAAATAAACAGGTAAACAAAATTTTTCCTCTCAACATGTTGACGGTATTGACATCAATGATTGAAGTTTGGAAGTTTTTCGCACATAGATTCTCAATGGCCAGTAACATTATGTAACAGTTAAAGCATAAAGAGGATGTGCCAATACAGTTAAAAGATTTTGCATGACAGCACTATGTAGAAAGCTGCTATTTCTTCTCTTCCTTCTTTTAAATATTTTACCAACAGCAACAGGGATTCTTAGAATGCTAGGATACTGTTGGTTCGAAAATTGATCACTGTGAAGTTGTTTGTAACTTTGATTATTGCAGTCTGTTTTATTGCAAAAGAAGTATATTGAATTAAAGACAGGTTTGAATGCACAGCCTCGCCCAACCGATCCTATCTCGTTGTCGATATTGGTGAAGCACAATTGATCGCTGCCACAAGCCATATACTTCGACCTGTAACAATTGATATGAAAGATCTTTGACTCAATTTTAATGTCATGTTAAAAATTACACCTAGTGCAAGTGTATCAGTGCGAAGATGAACAGCTATTCCCAACATTACCACGTGCAGTCTATTACCACGTGAGCCTTTCTAGGGATTAAATTTCATAACTGAGCACAAAATCATTAATCCGTTAATGGTTAACGGACCACAGTGTGATAAAAACCCTCATTTTGTTTCATGCCCATGTTTTTCAAAATTACTATAGTTCTCATCATTACAAACGTTAGACTGAAACTCCCACGTCGATACGACTTCTACTTTTTTTGGAAATTGATGTCAAAGTTTGCTTAAACCCAGGTCACGAAATGTGAAAATATATTTTTTGCTCCGAAACTGTACTTGCTATTAAAGTTTCGATTATAACCCTCAAATGTGCGTATAACGTTCTACTTTTGTGTAAGTATTCACAAGTTTGCCGTTAATAGTTATCGAGATTTTAATATGTTTCTATGTTATCGAAATTATTTTTTATTTTCCGTTTAACGCCGTATTAGCAAAAGATATTTATACATAAGAAAGTTTATACATAGCTTTATGTACGGTATTTTTTTCACGTGCTAATTCCGCGTTATTCACGAGTTACGGAGTATGCAACTTACATCCGGATTTTTTGAGGTAAGGGTTGTCACTTTCGGTCATAATATTTTCATAGTAAAGGCATTAATGTTTATTAGTAAAGTTTTTGAATTTCCCGCCAACACGTCAGTAACATTTCATAGTCTCGCGAAATAGGGTTTCTTATTTTTTTTTGAGAAACTTGTGTTTTTGTGTTTGTGTTTAAATTTCAATAATTCATAATCAATCATGAGAAAAAATAAAGGAACACAATGTTCTATTAGCAAGACTTACATTTAGGTACAAAGTATTAAATAAGGTTCCATCTTTAAGTTTGAATTTATGATCATTACATAATATTAGATCTTTTTAAGTTGATAACCTTATGCAACGAGGTTACTCGCTAAAGATAAGCTGGGTAGTTTTACATAGTAAAGTAATACATGTCATAACAGTGACATTGATTGTTAATAACTATACTTCATTCACGGAAACAAGTTAATATAGTGCGCGCTCTCTCTCTCTCTCTCTCTCTCACGTAATCCCATACAAATTACTAAGACAAAAAGTCTATGACATTAGACAATGCAATAACATTAACATTAGGCTACTAAAATACATAGAAGTGAATTTTAATTTTTAGTTGGATTTAAAAGTAAAAAATTTAGGCTTTTTCTAGTTTACAACTTTATATTCGTCATAATAAGTGGCAAAAATGATGTTAAATAGTCTTCTCATTCAAAGTGATTTTTTTTGCACAACCCAGTGAAAATTCTAATTTTAAAGAACGATGACGATTGCGGTTTCATGTAAATATATAACTTTAGCCGGATATTAATATAACAGGCGTCCGGATATATGAAGTGACAACCCTGATGAAAAAGTTATTTTGTTAATAACTTGTAAATAACGCGGAATTAGCACGTGAAAAAAATACCGTACATAAAGCTATGTATAAACTTTCTTATGTATAAATATCTTTTGCTAATACGGCGTTAAACGGAAAATAAAAAATAATTTCGATAACATAGAAACATATTAAAATCTCGATAACTATTAACGGCAGACTTGTGAATACTTACACAAAAGTAGAACGTTATACGCACATTTGAGGGTTATAATCGAAACTTTAATAGCAAGTACAGTTTCGGAGCAAAAAATATATTTTCACATTTCGTGACCTGGGTTTAAGCAAACTTTGACATCAATTTCCAAAAAAAGTAGAAGTCGTATCGACGTGGGAGTTTCAGTCTAACGTTTGTAATGATGAGAACTATAGTAATTTTGAAAAACATGGGCATGAAACAAAATGAGGGTTTTTATCACACTGTGCGGACCTAACATTCTGACTTATTATATTTTAAAACTTGTTACAGATATAAATTGTCATCACTCTGGTGCAAAAATTAACAACCAATATAAAGTAAATAACTTGCTAACTAGTGTACATTGTGTCATAATAAATGGAAGTGCTTATAATATAATACCTATGTATATGGATCGCAGATCCACAGATTCACGGATCTCACGCAAATTTTAAGTTAATTTTTGAGAAACTGGGACATTAAACATATTTATGTTATCATAAGTATCATAACGTATTTTCCTTAGTCGCCTCACGATATCCACGAAAGAAATGGAGAACTCTATACCTGACCCCACAAGACATGTTCTATACATACACTCAATATTTTAGTATCAGCAACTCACGTTTTTCCATCTGTACAAATTCGATCGTATCCTTTGTTGACCCCTTTGGTATCGCAAAGCTTACACACCATTTGCTCAATAGTGATTTGCTTCTGTAATCTCGCATTGTCGAAATCCCAGTCCCTCATATTGAGGTAGTTATAATATATCGGGTTATTAGCTGATTTGTCGTTACACAACGGACAGTTACAATAAAATGTAGTGTTCATCTTTTCAGGGTTAATACAGCCTCTCTTAACGTATAAAGGATGGAACTCCGTGTAGCACACTTGGTCCGATAGGCAATTTGCTAAAGGGGCCCTGGAAAATATAGAAAATTTTAAATTGTAGGAACGCTATTGATGTAAACTAATCTATGTATATACCTTTGTGTATTTCCTTATTTTCTATTACGAACTGCTACCTCCGTAGGTCGTGACACGTGTTCTGTCGAACCAATTGGTTCCTGAACCACTTGACTACAGAACTTATTTGCAGTAAACAAAGAAAATTAAAAATATTAAGACAAACGTTTTGCGATGGGCCAGAAATCAACTAGTTTTACTGTAGAATTCAAATGATTAACTAATAAGGCAAGTTATTAAATTACCCATATACAGCTTATAAAAGGGACACAATTCTAGTACATTTTTTAGGTTTTAAGTTGGCAGGTATAGTAGTGGTAGGTTGCTAGCCCTTGTCGCATAAAATATACCTTAATCTATTTCCTGTCGCCTCTCACGACATCCACGGAAGAAATGGATTTACTAGAAGTGGCCACAGATTGTGAAATAGTCATGACTTTGTCTATTGAGCGTTTCGTGTGCTCTGCCTACCCCACTTGGGAATATAGGCGTGATGTAAAAGAGAGATATAAATATCTGGTTTTACATTAAAATGTAAAGAATTATAAAATGAATATTATGTTTGTAACGTATAAGTAACTAGCTGTGCCCGCGACTCCGTTCGCGTGGAATATTGACTTTGGGTAATTTTCCCCGTTTTTTCCACATTTTGCAGTATTTCTTCGCTCCTATTGGTCGCAGTGCGATGTTATATATAGCCTAAAGCCTTCCTCGGTAAATGGTCTATCCAACACAAAAAGAATTTTTCAATTCAAACCAGTAGTTCCTGAGATTAGCGCGTTCAAATAAACAAACAAACAAACTCTTTAGCTTTATTATATTAGTATAGATTTGTGTGACCGTAACTGTTTAATATAAGTACATACATTAAACCATTGTAGCAGCTTTCGTATAGAATAGAGCTCGCATTATTGGCGTAGCAGGCCAGACATCTGAGCCCATCATAAACCCCCGAAGGCAGCGTGTCCCTTGTTTTTCTTGGCAATATCATCTCACTGGTGCCATTCCTATTTCCTTGTCTCTCTGAAATTTCTTTATATAATTTAAAATTTTGCATAAAAAGTTTTCCGAGTTCATTATCATCAAAATCTTCATCGTGCTCAGTAATAGCGCCTGTAATTACGGACTCACCCCGAGTTCCACCGAAATTGTTTTCAAGCTGAGGTCTTGATGCAATTTTCCGCTGTTCTTTATTGTTACCAAAGTCCCCCCAGATCCCTTGAAATAATGAAAATAAAATAAGAAAATGTAAAGGATTTACCATATTTGTTATTGCCGAAATGCATTTACATTGTTTTGGATACGAATTTTCGCATTTTGACAGACGCTGTCGTTGGGCACGTGAGTTTAAAGTTTTGTGCTTTATGGTTTGTGTAGACTTTTATCAATAAAGAGGGTAAGGTATTATTAGTAACTATAAAGTAAAAAATTAACACGAAACTGAATATGAGTACAGCATGCATTGGTTTCCTGTGTGATGTCGGATTAAGAATAGCACCACTCCATTTCTACCGTGAATGTCGTAAGAGCTGACTAAGGAAATAGGTTAAGATACATTTTAGGCGATATGCTAGCAACTTGTCACTATTATACCTGAATACTTTTTAAGCTAAAAAAAATTCTAGAAGTGGCCACGAAATAGTCATGGTTTTGTCAACGCAGTGTTTTGTGTGCTCTTCCTACCTTATTTGGAAATACAGGCGTTATGTATGTTTACCTTATGTAGGAATATAATAAAATTTAAAAGAAAAGCCCCGTCATACGTCATAAGTTTCAACAAAATATTCTCATTCTTATTCAAATTACTAAAAGGTGTCAATTAAATGATGGTTTTATGCTGTCATTTTTACGCAATGCTTGAAACTTAAAGTTTTGTACGCCGAAAAATACAAAGACGTTTACAAAATTATACGGATTATTATGAATTTATTCACACATAAACGATGTTAATGCACAGAAAGGAAGCAATAAAACGGCGTTACATGGAAACACTTTTTTGAAATGAATGCGGCCTAAAATTGCACAAGGAAAATTACATGTTGTATGTTCAGGCTCATAAAACAATAAACAGGAGTGGACTATTAAGTAAATTACCAAATTTTACCTACAGCGACGGAATATAATTTACACAAAAAACAACGCCAAAGAATTTTAACGAAATTAACTCATGCGGTGGATTATTAAGGACTAATTGCAATCCGTCATTTATATTTAAAACCACTGTCTGCGTGAACCAAACGATGAATTACTTCGTTCATTAAAAAGATCTAAAATATGTTGAAGAATTTTAAAAACTAAATATAGCCAAGGATTTTATTTCTTAACCTTTAAGCTATGGCCACACCAGTGCGCTTTCGCGTTCACTTTGCGTCTTCCTCTGACGCATGCCCGTGCAACCACCAACCACAGCGCATGCCGCCAGCGCGTCTTCATAGAGTCGTGGAGCGTCTGTGGTTGCACGGGCAAGCGTCAGAGGAAGACGCAAGGTGAACGTGAAAGCGCACTGGTGTGGACATAGCTACAATAATGGAACCCTTTTGCTGTAAGCATCGTAACGATTTTTGTTTTCATAGGTTGCGACATCGTATTGACGCAAAATGACATTTCATGTAAAATGTTTCTTAGATGGGTTAGCAAATAACGTACCTTTATAAGGGCGTGATTTTTTGAAGCTCGAAGGTATAAAATCTATAAAAGCTTACTTTAATTCAATGTATTCACCAAAGTATTGCCAACCCTGCAAGAA
Organism: Adoxophyes honmai; assembly: GCA_005406045.1. Classification (NCBI taxonomy): domain Eukaryota; kingdom Metazoa; phylum Arthropoda; class Insecta; order Lepidoptera; family Tortricidae; genus Adoxophyes; species Adoxophyes honmai. The sequence goes on from BHDV01012911.1 coordinate 82,260, forward strand.
AAACGGTGTAAATGCAACTACTGCCTTTGGCTCTAAATCAATTACAAGTCGACACCTACAGACTGTGTCTAAATCGTAATCATAAACCTTTTGCGCATGAATAACTTTAACTGCGGCCTATTAAACACATCGGGTAAAAAACGGCCTAACCAGAGCTAAAGGAGACTTGATAACATCTATCCGTAGGTACATTATTGATGCGCTAAGAACTACGAAGTCAGGAAAGTCTGGACAAGGTAACGAATGGGTATAATTTTATCAAGTACAAATTAAAAAAAGATCAGGTAAAAACTATGAGAGATTGAAGAAGGCGGAAAAAGAGGTGTGTCAGGATTGTAGCAAGCGGAGTTCAGAAGTTTAATTCTACCTACCCCTGTGGAAAAAGGCGTCACAGTATGTTGAATGTATAAATACAAGAAAAATATCGATGCTGTGTGAGAAAGCCAAGGAATTGCCCTGCAGAAAAGAATTTAGGAAGTTATTTTGCTGTTAGGAGTTTCATAAGTTCATAAGTTCATAAGTTCATAACTCATATTATCATTCTGGTTTCCCTGAATTCGCTAAACGTGGCACTGAGTTTTTGAATTCATGTGCTCTGCCTACCCCTCTTGGGAATACAGGCGTGAGAATATGTATGTATGTATGTCATATTAGCCGTATTAAGTGACTGACTCTCACAAAGTTACGTCGAGGAAAGTAATCGGAATTGCACTTGCTTTCATTATTTAAAGCTATACCTACCTCAATGAAGAAAAAAAAAGACTATACCCTATGGTACTCTTATGTCAAAGTGACGTGACTTTTTGAATGAAGAAAAATCCCTTTAGAGTTTAACTTACACTTGCTTTGACTTACATTGCATGCCATATACTAATACAGGGTATACAGGGTAGAACACTAGTGCGTTGACCATTTACTTCTCTAATAGTTCGTTGAAAATTTTCAAATTAAACAGAAATATAATACATAGATGATAATGTTGTCTACATAGTCGATATTTGTACGCTGACTCCAAAAGCTTCATAGTCTGAACATAATTCATACATCCATGTATCGATCTTTGAGTCTGACGGCCGGTACTATAATTCAACCCAATAATGATTCAAATAAATTTGCAAAATGAGCGAGAGGTGCAAACTGTACGCTTGCGATGTACTTGAATAATTTGCTCGAGCACCGCGGGCAGACCGCTAGTGATGTTACTTTAAGTTGTTGATCAGACATTGATTTTATCGACATAACTCGTTCTCAAGACGTTTTTGAACAGTTTTAATCGATAAACAATATTATTAAATTTTATTGACTAGGTATTTGATTTTAAATTTAGCTTCACCTAGTTAGGTGTCAATAATGAATATTTTATGTTTAAGTCGATATTTAATGGAAAACCTAAATCGGTAGTGCAGGTCGTTAAAATTCGTAAAACTTTATACTCAACTATTAAATTTATATTGCACGTCAACCTCATCAGCTGCATCCACTCCATTAAAGCTGTTTGTTACTGATGAACCTCTTAAGGATTTGTATTATTTTATCGATACGTTCCGATCTTTGATCGACACTAAATACGTTTATGTGGAAACACATCACTATCAAAGCGTGTCATTCAGTTTTTATCGCCATGATTAAGTTCGGGTTTATTGAAGCAATTCTCGCTATCTCGAGTAATTGCGAGTAGTTATGATAAACTAAAAATAGATGTAAACACTTTCTGCGAGAAAATCGTAAAATTTAAATGTACTTCTGTTTAATTATTGGTAGCACTTGCATGTAAATGAAAAGAGATATTGATAAAAAAACGAGGTGGTATTGGTAAAGGTATGTTTCGACAAAAGTTTATTTAACAACCGAAAATAGTGATGTTATTCTGTAACGCCTTATCGATGAGTTGTGAAAATTAGCTGTCATATTGTATGGAAAATTTTGACAGGTCGACGTCGAACTCGTCGACGTGTTTAGTTACTTACGTTGGAGAATTACACCTGAGTAGTTCAAGTAATGCTGAAAGGCACTTAGTAATAATAATGACAGTAACGTTAGACTAAATTAATCACAGCTTTGAGGTATTTTATTTAGCCGAAACGTAAAACAACCTTAGTATTAAGTCCTTAATTACTTTAGTTAGGTTTCATTAATTTTAACGTCTTATCATAAACATTAGCTATTTTATTGTAAAACATCTTTAAAGCGTATATTTTACTCGTAATTACAAGACTGGGACTTAAATACGTGAAATATACAAATAATTATTCAATTCAATTTTCAATTCAATTCATTTATTTCACTAAGATAACATTGATCTCATTTGGTTAGTACATAAAAAAGCTTATAAACTAAGGTTAGTATACAAAAACTAAATTAGACTTAATATTTAAAATAATTTGGTGCAATACCGGACAGGAAACATGTTCCGCAATCATCTTTAGGATGCTGTTCGAGCTGTTCCTAGTTCTGCTGAGCAGGGAGGCCGCCTTCTTGCGCATGATTGCTGCAAAGCCATCGGTGCGCGACTGCGCAAACATGGTGGACGCGCTGCAGAACCTTGGGAGGCCAAGCAGCATCCTAAAGGCGTTGTTGTATTGCACCCTGAGTGCATTATATGACTTTTGGGTATATCGGACCCATAGACTACTTGTGTAAAAAGATGAACAATATGCCTTAAATAAAGTAATTTTGACTGGTTTTGAACACCTAGCAAATCTACGGGCCAGCATGTTCGCCCTCACACACAATGCTCTTCGCTCCCTCTCCATGTCGGCATCGTCCCTCAGGTCATCAGTCACAGTTTATATTCGAAATAATTTGTTTCAGGTAACTATGTCAAATAAATGTGACACCGTCTTTATTATTTCGTCCTAGGACACAAAGGTGGCACAAGATGTTTGTTGTCAATGCCGTTCATTTGCTGATGATAGAAGTGGCCCTTAATTCTTAAGAAATTATTAATAAGCTGCTAATTTGTTAGTAAATTAAATTTATGTCTGTTACGCTTGCGCTGACTCTTACAAAGCCTTGCTTAGTTAGCATCACATTTTGAGCCCTTTGAAAACAGTAATCTGTATACAGGCTACGTTCGTCTCATCTTTTCTTAGTTATAAACTCCTGGTCCCTCCCCGACAATTAGGTCGGAGCTAATTTCTTAAGTCAAGTTATTTGTTCCTTTTGAACGATTTATTGCTCGAGAGAGAACAGTAAAACTTCAGTGGAATCTGTCTTTGGAGGTATAATGTAGACTAATTTGAGAATCTGCAATGCAAATGGGTCGACGCGAGCATTTTCATACTTTTGAGTAGAAAAGTTTATTTTCATTTTTTTTTATGTATTAAATCGGTTTTTTTTTTGTTTCAGGAAAACAAGTTACAGTTCCACAAGCAAGTCTGAAGATTGTCGCGCCATGTCGCCTCTCGCCTATCATCTTCAATTTTCTTTGTCTGTCATTTAATGTTGTACTTGTAAGTAGAGTATACAGGGTGGAACAGAGCCGTCCTGCTACATTGCAAAGGTAAATACAAAAAAAAACTTTTCTCTAATAAAGACACTTAACTTATTCTTTTTTTCTAATTCCAAATTGGGAATGCTCTTTTTGTTTTGTATGGCACCCAGGGAAACAAAATGATATTTAACTAGCTATGTCGATAGAATGAAAACTCTTTTTCTTAACAGTATTTTTTTTAACACATTAATCTAAGCTTTAATAAACACTTTTTATAGTATGTTGCTTCATACATAATAATTGTTTATTTATACTCCAGTGAACACAGTTACAGCTTTGATACACACGAGAATAAAGAGGAGTCACTTATTGCAAGACTTATTGGTCGAATCGTTAAAAATGTCCGTTTCATCCTTACGTTATTTTACATTAACACCGTATTAATTTTCGCTAAAACTCGTGCAATTTTACTTAGTTTACTTTAATTTAACATCCAAACACCGGGGTGCATATAAATGGCCATCAGGAGCCGAAGCACCGAGCGTGTTTTATCAATTCCACTCCAAGCGCTGTGCTAAGCGAACGTTATTTTTGAAACAAATAACGAGAGAGCGTTTTCCAAAATTCACCCCATCATATGCCAGTGGGTGCGCCAAGTAAGGCTTTGCATAAATCTTCATCCCAAATTTAATGTCGCATAAAATCACTGGTCAGATCACGGGAGCGTACATCCCCTGGCTGTGGGATTGCCAACGTGTACCATTTTTAGGGACCAGCAGGTTTTTGTCTAATTTATACATACGTACATACACTTACGCCTGTGTTCCCGAAAGGGACAGAACACACGAAACGTGACATAGACAAAACCATGATTATGACCATTTCACGCTTCCCGGCCACTTCTAGCTTAATTTTAGGTTTGAAAATATATGGAAAAGGTAGTATAATAATTAGAGGTTGCTATCCTGACGCCTAAAGCATACCTAAACCTATTTCCTTAGTCGCCTCTTAAGACATCCACGGAAGAAATGGAGAAGTGTAAACCCAACATCACACGGAGTAAGTAACTCATGGGTTTTCAAATTGGGCAATACTCTCTCTTGGGCTTGAAACTTTCAAGTGGTCAGAAGAACTGACGTAGATAAATAAAACCACTGAACTTTTTTTAGTGTACGGGGTTAAAATGAAAATTAAGGAGGTTCTAAAAACATTCTGATACCGAGTGATAAGTTCTGTAACTGAAAAAGAAAACATAAAATGCAAGTCGGAACCCTTAACACTGAAGAGGCTCGACCTTAGATAGCTTTCGACTGCTATCCTTTTTTATTATCTGTAATTTCATATCAAGTGAAACACCATGGACAGTAGATATTAAACCTGCATTTTATGGTTGCGTTTTATGCAAAATTCATTAAAACCAGGATCGTCCTTTATGCCAAAACAGTTAAATTGGATTTCATATTCCACTTAAATAGGGGGTATGGTGAGACGAATACTTTTAAATGTATCTACTTGCGTTGTTTTATATTTCCTTTATATTTTTTACCTGTTTGTAGAATCGACAGGTTGTATCTGACAAGCTCTACACTTGCACGGGCAGTAACTACCCGTCTTTCTCTGATTCTTTAAGTTAGACAGTGACAGGAATAAATAGTCTTACTGTGCTAACCAGTTTATACATCACTCCTGTATTCCCAAATATATAGTAGGTAGAACACACGAAACGCTACACATACAAAACCATTACCACTTCACGATTCATAGCCACTTCTAGAATTATCTTTAGGTTTTAAATTGGAAGGTACAATAGTAACAGGTTAATATAATTTCTGTCGCCTAAAGTATACCTTGACCTCCTTGGTCACCTTTTAAGATGCCCACGAAAGAAATGGAGAGGCGATATTCTAAATCTGACATCACACGACTATTGTATGTATAATCTGTTATACTGGTACAGTCAGCGTCTGATACATGTATACACTTTAGTACCTTTTCTAATTAACCTCATATTTGAACTCTAGCATGAAATTGTCACTACGATCACAGTGACAAAGTACCAAAGTGTAACCATGTATCAGACGCAGACTGTACAATCACGCGTTTGTGTGCGTTTGTTTACGTTTACCACACAATGGGTGCCTGAAGATGGGCATCCCCAGTCGGGACATACAAAGGTAGACATGGCTGGATGATCTTGATGTGTTTAGATGTAACTGGCCAGTTTTTAGTACTGACAAGGAGCGGTAGAAGTTTGAGGCCTATGCCTTTGGTCACAAACTCTTAATTGAAAAAAAAAAGTCCCAAATACGTTTCACTGGTGGGCCCGTCGCATCTCAGTCTTAGAGCGCAGGGCTGGCTGTAATTCCCATGTGCCCCAGTGTGGATTGAAAACTTCACACACATCATTTTTAGGGTTCCGTACCGAAAGGGTAAAATAGGGACCCTATCACTCAGGCTTCGCTGTCTGTCTGTCTGTTTGTCCGTCTGTCACCAGGCTGTATCTCACGAACCGTGACAGCTAGAGAGTTGAAATTTTCACAGATGATGTATTGTATTTTTGTTGCCACTATAACAACAAATACTAAAATCAAAATAATACTTAATAAATAAGGGGGCTCCCATAGAAAAAACATGTTTTTTTTGCTGTTTTTGGTACGAAACTCTTCGTGCGCGAGTCGGACTCGCACTTGGCCGTTTTTTTTAAATAAACATAGATGCGAGCTTGTGATTCGAACAACATCGACATGAAAAGGCACTGATCAAACTACCAGGCAACTGGCCACGTAGAAAAAAATCCTTATATTTTCGGTGTATACTTGCAAACCCATCCTTAACACTCCTGTCTCTAAAATTGCCGTTCGCGTTTGTAAGGCTAAGCGCGCACTACGACTTTTTGTCGATAATTTTGTCGCAGAAATGCAACGTAAGGGTTTATATGTCATCGCGCGCACTATGATGAAAAAATCAGTATGGACAGCGCTATTTTAAAATCGTGTCGCACGACAAAAAGTCGTAGTGCGCGCTTAGCCTAAGTCCGTACACGGACTGTTATTCTATTTTGTTGTTCCTTCGTAAGTTGGTACATTTTTGACGCGCAACCCCATTTTGTCCCGAGGTTAAAAATGCAAATCCTCTTTCACGCTGCCGGCTTTGAAATTAAGCCTACTGTAATGAAGTAGCTACGTGAATTTTTGTGCTATGACTGGATTCCTGGTAGTAGGTACTTTTAAATATTTAAGACTAAGTTACATTTAGGCATGTTTTGAACATCAAATTTGATATTTATCACGAGCTATTCGGTGAAGGAAAACATCGTGAGGAAACCTACACACAGCGACGAAGTAATTCAACGTTGTGTGTGAAGTTCTCAATCCGCACTGGGCCCGCGTGGGAACTATCGCCCAAGCCCTCTCATACTGAGAGGAGGCCTGTGCCCTGCAGTGGGACGTATATAGGCTGATGATGATGATGATGATGATGTTATGAACACATTAACATTATGGAGATACACACACCTACGTCTGTATTCCGAACAGAGATAGGCAGAGCACACAAAACGCCACATAGAAAAACCTATGACTAATTCGCGTTTGCAAGTTAAGGTACCATAGTGACTTTCTTAGACTTTCTTACCATAGTGAGATTGCTAGCTTGTCGCTTGTAACATACTTTAATCTACATCCTTAGTCGCCTCTTACGACATCCAAGGAAGAAATGGAGATCATCACGGAGATATTTGGGGATATAGCGCATGATACAGAAATTCGCTATCAGGGGCTCTTTTCTGCAACCAAAAAATGACACAAATAGTGTCAAGTTGCTACATGAATAGGTACACACATACAGAGTACATGAAACTTTACATAGTAAAAAGGATACGTGTATCACGTCTTGCAGCCACTTCTAGGATAAAAGCTTTTAATTAAAAGACTTATGATTATAGGTTGCAAGCCTGTTATCTAAAATAGACCTAAAGATATCCGCGGAAAAAATGGAAAGGAGTTGTTCTAAATCCGACGCTAAGCTTGCAGTAAATAAACGCAATGTTTTTGAATCCTGAACCAAATTATGTTAATGTTAGTTCACAATTAATCGATGATTCAATAATTCAAAGTTAATTCAAAGGCGATTAATTCTGTTTGAATGCTTCGCTGTAGCTAATATTCTGTATTACTAGTTAAATGGCAACATAATTGATGAAAATTAGGTAGTGCCTAATGCCTAGGCATATACAAGCCGCAATGGCTTATTAACTACGCGTTTAATGGAACAATTACATGAATTTCAGATGCCTACGAAGTGTCTAAGGTTCTACATGTATAGGAAGCACAACGAAATTTACCTCTAGGAGTGAGTCTTTTAAAGAGGTTACTGTCAAACTCCACCGAATCCCTAGTGATGGGCCCATAGCAGGCCATTAGCGCTAGCATCTCGTAACATAGCAAAACAATATATATTATTACTTTATCAATTAATCCTCACTATAGACCCGAGACATATTCGAAATTCCGACTGCGGCTGAAGTTATTGCTTGTGACTGTAATATCGAACCAATAGATTGCCGATCCAGCGTAAAATGTTGTCAGAGTTACAGTAATAATGATTCCTTTGTCAAGGACGCTTTGGTACCTACATGAATAAAGTACTAAAACAAGAACGAACCAAGTGGTTCCTGACCCACTGACGTCGTATTGACATTAGATTGCTCGACAAAATAAAATTTTATTACGTTTGTTTTGTCTGGATGGGTCAGAATCAGAAAGCAACTGGTTCATCTGTAGGCAGTATAAACAGACTTATTTGTAAAATAATACTTTACAGTACTTGCGTAAAATGTAGAATGAATGTTATGTTATTATGAGTTTTGGACATGAAATGGAGTCCATCTAATCACGAGGGAGTAAAATCAATCATTCTTTTACACCATCCCAAAACGCTAAAATTTTCGCTTTGAGTTTTAAGATACACACAAAGCGTATCTTATAAGATTTCCATTTTTAAAACGTAAAAGAACAAAAGCTCAGACTATTTAAGTTACCAACTTTACTAGGGAACAGTTTCCTTGATACCGTATCTTCTCCCCCGAGGAAGCTACCGGAACATTTGTATATCCTATGTTTTTTGCTCGCTCCCATCTCTTGGGAAAACATGGGAACTAGATATGCTGTTGTAAAGTGCTAGTCGCATATCTAACGTAAAAGGAATATAAGCTTCATCAATTTGCTTTGTAGTTTCTGAAATTCTGTTTTGGGTTAGATTATGAGGTTTGTATTAAGTACTATATTTAGAGAAGATACGAAGCTTCCAATAAAAAACTTTACTAAGTAGTTTGAACATCCCTAATTTCGCTTAGATGGGGTTGCGACCATGCTTGCGGCATTCCCTCGTTACACGAAAAAAGACCCGAGATTCTAACAAATTTATCTGACACTTCATAAACAAACTTTCTGATCCTGTAGTTTCTAACACAAGTGCCGCAAACGTGTAATTGTTTATTAAAAACGCATATTTGCAACATTTGATTGTTTCCGCGTGGTCGGCAGCATTCCTTGGCTTATTGGCAGAACCTCAGACGTAGGACGGTGCCGGCGCGTCTGAGCAAGTAACGTCCCATTACAAATGTTTGCCGATACTTCAAGGCACTATGTTTTGATAATAGATGTGACAATAATGGAGTTGTGATAATAATTAATGGAGAGAGCTATGTTCAAGATGTCTCTACTTGATTAAACCAAAAATGAGGAGATCCGTAGATGAACTAAAGTCATTGATACACAGATTAACAAGTTAAAGTGGCAATTTGCACGCAGAGCTCGACCATCAAGACCATGGACCAGTAAGCGTAGGGTAGGACGTTCACCTACAAGATGGACAGACGACCTTATAAAGGTCGCCGGAAGACGCTGGACAAGTTATTTTCAACTGGTACAAATAAAAGTCCAAAGACGAGGTCTATGTTCAACAGTAGACGCCTTATGGTTGAGATGATGATAATGAAATTTAGCATGAGTCTTCCGGATGAAACACCCTAAATTACCTTAACAATTTTGCTTGTCCATGGTACAATTTCGATGCATCTCTTGCGTCACCTATTTTTAAACCTCGCAAAACCTGACATTTTCCTCTCCACTGCGAACTACCAGTGGTAATGACAGCCGCAGATAATGTGAAGTACCATGATTTATGGTCAGCATGGAAGGGAGTGGCATCCAAGCGCAAGATTGGACACAGTCACACTTGTAACGTGTCACTTGCTTAGTCCGAACCTTGTCGAAGTGATTACCGTGAACAAATGAGATAAACTTCCACTTACTTTGTTAAGCATTGAGGTAATGTAACTGGGTATTTTTACAATTATATAGGTTCCTTTTACCACGATGTGCTTATAACTAAATGAGTCGTACAAGTATTTAATTTAGGAGTTGGAGCATTTCATTTTATTTAGGGAAGCGTTTGTGATCGCAATCAAGTACCTAATAAAAATATTCTGAAAAAAAGCGAACCTCTTCCATTTTTACTCTAATTTTCCCGAGTAAAGAGTGACTTATTTAAAGGCTAAATTTGATTTCCGCTTTGTTGAGTCGGCCTTAAGCCTCCCTTGAAACACATGTTTTAATTTTAGCCCAAGGCTTCAAGTTTCTATAACGAATTGTGATCGCTCTTGTTAAACACAACCATTACGTCTGTCTTCCAATAAATGTAGTAGGCAAAGCCTATGCGAACCGCGTCCCAATATTCTATGACGCATCGAAAAAATATAAAAGAAAAAAGATAATAGATATGAGTGTGAATCACGAAAGTTTACAACATTATAAAAGATAAAAAATTATTAACCCTTCGTATCAGTAACTAATGTCGTCTATTAATTATGTGATTATATGACGTCACCGCATTCCGACTACGTCACCCCGGCCCCAAAGTGACCGGTGCAGCCACTGTACAGCGATAGGGTTTCATTGGTCAGGCTCTCAGGTTTATGCTTGATTGTACTCTTAAGGAGCATAGGTTGCTGCGTTGAAATTCAAGATAATTTACAAATGCTACTTTGGACTTCATCAATGTTTGATAAAATTTATTATCCGTTAAACGTTAAAGTTTTACTTTCATTTTAATTAAAAACTATTTATGACCTTAATTCCCATTTAAACTAATTCTGTAGCTACGAGTCATCGACATAATTATGAACAAACAATGCGCATTTGAACATTTTGTGCGGTAGGAAGTAAAAACTTACTTTATCAAAGTAAAAATCGTAATGTCCTTACTTTAGATAATTATGTTCAGATGCAATTAGCACGAATTAATTTAACACGAAGAAACCTGTGGTAGCATGTTATACTTATAGAGGTATCATAAAATTGATATTGGTGCTGTCAAAACAGACGACATTTATTTGAAGGAAGAAAGTAAATTATTTAAATTGGGAGCATCCTTTTGTCGCAACTGTATGATTTATGATGTTTTTGATTAGTTTTCATATTTACTATAGGAATGTAAATAAATTTATGAATGCGACTGTACATAATAAGGCAATAATATAGGTACTCGTGATTCTTTATGTAGTTCACCTTTTGGGTTCATTCCATAAACTACAATCGAATACTATTTCATTAATTACCTTTTATCGCACAACAATCAAACAAATAACTTTTTTGTACACAATTTGCCTACAGCTCATCAATCTCAAGAAATACTCGTCAATATTATCAGAATAAGAACCTTGAATCCGTTCCGATGTTTTTTTACCACAATTGGCTGCCAGTAACACGACACCGCGGTCAGCGTCCACAGTCCAATGCTCTCCTGCCGGTTCCCAGGCTTCAGATATAAAGATATACCTACTAGTTGATGAATTGTCCATATAAAAGACCATTTAAGAGTATTAAGGCTAGTGCTCTTTATGACAGTAGAAAATGTAGCTCAGAATTTAGTTAGTAGTTAGGCATGTATTGTATTGTATTTACTTAATAGGGTAATATCTTGAGAAACGATTTCAAACACAGTATTTCTTTTGTATTAAGAGTTATAATTTGCATTGACGCAATATAAGTAAATGGTGACATGATTAGCAGCGTTGTATTAGATATAGGTTTGTTTAAAAAAACAATGTCTTTTGTCATTCTTGAAACAAGAACCTATTAGAATTTTAATAAGTAGCTATAACTTTTCGACCTGGACTTTTATTGACGTAAATATAGACGCAACATGATTTTTGCATAAAAATATCTATAGTCTTAGGTAATAAATTCTATCATGGGTCAAAAGTCAAATTGAACAAAGCGTTCAGATGTGTAGTTTATTTGATTTAAATCTATAAAATTATTCAAAATATTTATGTATGTTGATGAAAATAGTTAGGAGCGTCGTCTTGAAGCACTCCTTAAAATTAATTACCTACCGAATTTGATTTTCTACTGTAATTACTTTTCTTTCCTTACCTTATGTCATTAGGAAAGTATGTTTAGGGGGCAAGTAATTAATCTCTTTTGTCTAATTTTAAGTTTATCATTAAAACATTATTAAAAACGGACAGCCTTATCATATCAATAAGTTAAATATGTCATTGTGACTTGTATTGAAAATATATGTACAGTGACAAGTGCAGAAGGTAATTATGATAGGTACTGAACTATAATGTTCAACGTAATCGACCACCACATCAGAATCAACTGCTTCAATATTCTTCAGTGTAACCAATTAGAATAATACTCAATTGTTTTTACCTTCTTTATTAAAATTTACGAAACGAGCTAGATCACCAATTCCGCCATCCACGGTTTGTCCAGACTTATTGTTCTCTCAATTGGATTGTTAGTCAGATAATCACAGACTGCCTTACTAATTGTCTTAGATTGGGCCTCTGCAATTAACAGCAGCACGCTAACCGGACGGAATTGCCAATCAGTTAATGACTATATGTATATCTCCGTATATGTGCAGGGTTGTGTAATTAGGGAACGATTGAATTAGGTACGGACTGGCAGATAAAGTTTTAGAAAGAATGGATGGTATGACGTTGGTAAGCGCGTAAGAATGTTTGTGTCTTAACCATTTAAAACCAGCAACACGGCGAGAATGCAGAATAAAAATGGAATTCGATGATACGGTGGTGATGATATCCGTTGGTAAGGGTCAGATTTTTTTATAGCACGCCGTTATTTGACGTTATTCTCATAAAAGTACCTACTTATGTACGTCAACAGTTGTTGTTATCTATACTAATATAATAAAGCTGAAGAGTTTGTTTGTTTGTTTGTTTGTTTGTTTGAACGCGGTAATCTCAGGAACTACTGTTTCGAAAAATTCTTTTTGTGAAACATTTATCGAGGAAGGCTTTAGGCTATATAACATCACGCTGCGACTAATAGGAGCGAAGAAACATTGAAAAATGCGGGGAAAACGGGGAAAATTAGTCACTATTCCACGCGGGCGGAGTCGCGGGCACAGCTAGTACATAATAATATGCTAAAGTAAGGTTGTGTACATAGCGTCATTGACATTACAACGTACACGAAAGCTAGATGAAAGTAAAACAATTATCGCAATTTAAAGACAATTAGCCAAGCACGAGTTTGACAATGTTGCATTGTTCGTAAGTTGTAATTATGCTCTTTACATTGGGTTTAACTATACTTTCTAAAACAAATGCAAACAACTTAGTGTTCAAACCCGAACACTGTAAATAGTTTTTAAACAGTTTGCTGTTAAGTAAATTTCAGCTTAAAACTAAACTAACTCAGTTCATTACCGAAAATGCAAATTAAAATTAAGTGTCACCAAAATTCGTTTACGGTTGAACTAACGCCGTATTCCATTATTCCTTTTAAAACTATTTACCCTAAAATTCCCAAAACCGATTAATGAATAAATTGAAACTCAACACTCACTTTAGAAATTATCAACGCGTTTGCTGTCCACTAAATTATAATGCCGCAAACTAGAATTAATTAAATTTGACTGTATGAGCACCAGAAAGTAGTAACACGTCCTAGGTTTACTTGAATACTGTAGCTTAACTTTTTATTTGTTCTAAAACAAAACAATAATTGAGCAACTATTTTTTTTTTGCATCTTAATGTACTTACGCTAAGCGACAAACAGGCACCAAAGCCACATGATACCGGAACTTTTTACTAATAGCACGAATTCATTAATTTTGTAAACTTCTAGCCCCAGTCCGTTAACGTTATCCTTCCATAAAAAATCCACAAAAACTTACAATAAGTAATCATTTTTAACGTCGAGTTTGAATCCCCAAGTACTAGCCGAACATGCGAACTATTTGTAAAACACAGTATTCCAATCCATCGGATGTTGGGAATGGTGCCAAACGGCATCTGTTACTGTTCCGATTGACGCTCCCATCAGCTGCATACGTTACAGATTAATTAATGAATGAAAAGGCAGTTTGGATACAACTTTGCATACGTGCACAGCGACCCGCGTGCAGATGCATTAGCACAACGATATCAAGAACTGGAAAGGGCAAAACAATGGAAGCTGCTATGGGAAATCTGTCTTACTAACATTATAAAGCTGGAGAGTTTGTTTGTTTGAACGCGGTAAACTCAGGAACTACTGGTTCAAATTGAAATATTTTTTTGTGTTGGATAGACCATTTATCGAGTAAGGTTTTAGGCTATATAATAACAAGACTAATAAAAGCGAAGAAACATCGGAAAATGTGGGAAAATAGATCATTGATCCACGCGGACGGAGTTGCGGGCACAGCTAGTATTTCATAGATTAATTAAAGAAGTTATAACAGAAATCCAAGAGTATGACGAGGTCATGTTGAATGGTGGGGCAGACGCGTTTTGGAGTAGAGACTCTGGTTAGACAAAAAAAGGCAGGCCACCTAAATGATTAGAATGAGTATGAAAGACTACTATTAATTTTTTACAGATTTTCGGGACATTTGTGAGCATTACAAAAGATGGAATAAAATAGATGTATATATTTAAGCCCTCACTTGGTACACAAATACACACACAAACACATAGTCATGTCACAGTCATTAGACATAAGACTTATCAATGAGTATAAACTGTAACAACGATCACGAGAAACAGTAAGTAAAGCGTAACCCACTACAACTGGATAGGTACTAACCTAGTCAAACTGTGCATGTTAACCAACAAAAATCAAACACTAGCCTTGTTAACGTGTTATCAGCCCCATAAAATCTTAAGCCTTCATATTCTCAAGCTATAAGCCCGCGTGCTAACAGGCGATTTAGTTCCATAGCGTAATATTGCTAGCTTAGTAGCTGTGTATAAGTTGGTTTGTTCTTTCCGCCTACTGCATGCAGTTAAGATTATCGTAAAAATTAAGTGTTCTGCCTGTATTAAGTTTTGAACGTTGGTAAAGCGTTTGCGTTCGCCAATAGAGAAAAGCTCACTTACAGTGAAATAAGACGGATACATTCACGTCTTTCTAAAGAGATTAGCTAGACATGTTCAGCGCGTCAAAGCGCTGCCGCCGTGGCGCGTTGCTATGATGATGGGTCACAAATTTGGCCGAAACCTTTCAAACTAATTCTTATGTAAAGACTTGTATGTATGTATGTATGTATTTTATATTTCACTGTGCATATCGCTATAATGTATCTTTAAATTGTGTTTGAATTTAATGATAGGTACTATAGGCCGAGTAACGTCTTTTTAACCGACTTCAAAAAGGAGGAGGTTCTCAATTCGACCTAATTTTTTTTTTTTTTTTTTTTTTTTTTTTTTTTTTTTTTTTTTTTTTTTTTTTTTTGTGTATGTTACTCGATAACTCGAAAACCCGTGGACCGATTTTCAAAATTTTTTTTTTAATCGAAAGGGCATAACTCGAAATTGGTCCCATTTGCACGACACCAGGATCTGATGGTGGAATCTTGGAGAAATCGAGGAAACTCTTCAAATTTTATATGGAGATGTACGGCGTTTTCGGTAATTTGTTGATGAAGTCAAGATTTTACATTCAGTAAACAGAATACTTTCAAAATATTGCTAACTAGTTGTGCCCGCGACTCCGTCCGCGTGGAATAGTGACAAATTTCCCCCGTTTTTCCTACATTTTCCACTGTTTCTTCGGTCCTATTGGTCGCAGCGTGATGTTATATAGCTTAAAGCCTTCCTTGATAAATGGTCTATCCAACACAAAAAATATTTTTCAATTCGCACCAGTAGTTTCTGAGATTAGCGCGTTCAAACAAACAAACAAACTCTTCAGCTTTATTTTATTAGTATAGATTTGAAGTCGGTTTTTTTTTGTTTAAAATTATTTAATACGAATTTCAATTCTGTTCATAATACCTACATGAAATCGAAATGATAGTCTTGAATAGCTGTAATAATATAAATTAGTTTCAAACCATACATAATTGTTGACCGAATAACTTTATTTTGTATTACTCTTCAATTCGAAAACACTGTTATCAGACTATGTAGATACCAAAAGAACTTGAACGATCTCCAAAAATTACAGAGACGTGTATTCTTACCGTACTTAACTAGGTACAACAAATACGATATTTGAGAGCGCACCTGAGTTTCGTTTTGCAAACAATTATTTCCTAAACTTCATGTTGATACCGCTGCATAATTTCTAGTGCATAATTCGTGGGACTCGGTTAACTCGTTTTATGGAAAGCAACACTGCAACGATGAAAGGGCAGAGCCTTATGTTATGTAAACCGACAAGATACATCCGAATTCATAAGATTTAGCGATTTCAAGGTTACCAGAGTTATGTTTTTTTTTACATACATAATAGGCAAAGCACGCAAAACGTTACGTAGAGAAAACCATGACTATTTACGTTTCATAGCCACTTCTTGCATATTGTTGTTAGGTTTTAAGTTGGCAGGTATAATAGTGACAAATTGCTAACCTATCACCTGAAATGTGCCTTAACCTATTTCCTTATTCGCCTCTTACGATATCCACGGAAGGAGTGGAGAGGTGTTATTCTAAACCCGAAACCACACGGAATATGTGTTTTTGATACCTTAAGTAATTGAATCACTTGATGGTAAACAATCACCAATGTCAGACATATTACAGATACATTGTCAGTCTAGAAGCCTTAGGATTGTGGCTCATATGACAGTAATTGCGGCTCTCTTATTCTCCGCATTGGTACACAATAGTGCACTTGTATTATCGGGTACGATGGCGGTGGAAATCTGGAACGACCCTGCACGTAATTCTACCGCCTAATATTAGCAGTTAAGAGGGTGCACACAAAATTCGGTGATTTTGATGATTTTCAAATGCTTTAGAAAGCTATAAATCCTTAAGTTTTTAAAGAAAAACTACTGTAACATATAAATCAACTCTTTTTCTAGGGATTAACGGAAAGAAATATTTTATTAGCAACACAGATTTCTTTTACTTAGCCAATTTGTTGAAGGGTTTTCACAAAAATACGCGTCAGAGCTGTCTTTCACTTGAAAATTTTCCATTAAAATTTACCATAAACGATATAAACTAGTTATTATCTGATAGACAATATAGTCTACTGGGGATTAACGGAGAGACATGCATCAAATTATTGGTTTTTATTATTCAAATATCATTGTACATAATTTCAAAGTCGAACTATTACTTTATTTTTTTTCTCATTGATTTTATTATAATTACAAATGAAACAATTTTATTGTGAATTTACAGAATATGTTTAGTCTAACCATATTTTTTTCATGGCTAAATATGAGTTAATTTATTTTTCACGATTTTTTAAACATTGGTCCAAAACCACTAAGGTCAGGTGGGGGAAGAGAAACGCAGGGATAAGAGGGCTCTACAGACCATAATCACTCATAACTCGACGAGTTATGGTCTGTGGTGCCTCTTACCCCTGCCCTGCCCCTGAATTTCTCTTCCCCGCCTGATCTGATAATTACGTTCGTAAAAAATGTGTGCGCCCTCTTAAGTGTTAGTTAAGTGAATAGTCCCATTGAATTACGTAGGAACCAGATTCTCATAGTTATGCGAGGCATAATTTTATTTGAATGTCTCTTTGTATATATCAATGTTTATCAGCAACCAGTTGTTTAATAATGAGACAAGAATACTAAGATTATTTTAATACTCTTCATTTTATGAGAATTTAATGAAACCATACGTAAATACCTGCTAAAAATACAAATGCGAAAGTCATTCTGGCTGCCTGTCCGTCTGGCTATGTATTTGTCACGCTTAAACTGTTGAACAGGTTTCAAAGAAATTTGGTGTGGAAAAGTTTTGAAGCCTTAGAAACAATGAACTTTAAAATAAAGGCTACTTTTTACTTCCGAAAAAGCATAGTTTTGGAAAAAAATAAAATATTAATAAACGGGGCTTAGCTTACTGGTATTCTTTACTAAATAGCGAGAAGCGAGTTAGTATGCTCAAAGGCATGTATCTTTTTAGTTCGAACTATCGGTAGTTGCTTGTTTAACACTTCCCTTGTAACTTACACCACACACCAACGGCAAAATGTTCTATCAACACTCGGAGCTTCTCAACAAAGGCTATGTTAGAGGATACACTGAGCGTTAGAATACGCTTTGTCGACTTACACCATGTTTGCATTGGACTTGTTTTAGAAGCTTTTGAATTACCGAATTACGATGTTCATTTCGAATGTACTCACTAGTTTTAACTATTGTTTGTTTTGTTGCCTAAGAAAATAGTAAGCTGAGTTGATGCCTTTGGGCTTGGGTCGGGGGCTTAGAAGTTGGCATTTTGGTTGAAATGAAACAGAACTGAAGATTTTATTAAGATAATAAAGTTATGAAGTAAAATACTTTAAAAACGACATATAAATATCAGGGCAGAGTCGCTCCGTAGTCAAAGCCAAATAGGTAAAGACAAAACTTAATAAAAAAAAAAGGAACGTAAAGGCAAAACCCATTCTCAGTGCGCAAATTTGGTGCTTTGCGTTTTTCTTGAAAGTAATTGCATACGAGTATCTCACAAAAATAGTACTGAAGATGATCAAAACGCCTTGTAATACACGCTGTGTGGTTAAAGTTGCACGATTGCGCGCTTGTTGTATGTAAAAACACACCAAATTATTATATTTAACCCAAATACTGTAGCCGTAGTTTTCCGCGCGTAGCTAACAAACACAAATAACACACATTTCATTTCCTTCCACACTCGACTTTGTAATTCACACTCATTTATTTTATTCCCTTCTTTCATACTCGTACGTAACTCACGTACAAATAACACTACAATGAGGCATACAAATTATCGCTCGCACCGACGTCTGGATGTTTTAAATCTGAAATACCGAATTGAATTCACATTGTTCGTCGAAAGCGGCCTTGTTGTGGGGGAGTTAGAGTTTGAAATGAAAGGTGTGTTGTTGTATTGGCGGCTTTCTGCTTTTGCCTCGGGGTCAGTGGTCGAAGAATAACTCGCTAAGACATGATCATGACTGGTGGGCTTACAATCCACACCTCGTTACGTGTTAACAGGCACATTCGCTCACGACGCCATGTTTATCCGAACTTCAAAATGCCTCGCCTTCCTTCTTATGACGAAAGGCAGTAATGGTCCCTACGTGATAGGGTAAAACCATCGATTTTGTTGCCGTATCGACGGGCATCAGATCTTTTGTTCCATTTAAGGCAGGCTTTTGAGTAGCTGTAAAATTGTCGTTCCTCCTTTGTTTACTTTAGATTCTCGCTTAATCAACTTTTATAATAACAAAGCTGTTAAATTTTATATCGGAAACGAAACTGATTTTCTCTGTTAATTGTAAAATCGTTAATCAGTTTTATAGGCGACGTTAACGCTCGTGTAATAAGTCACTGTGCTTTTTATAACATAACGACCTTGGTTTTAAAACCCCGTTCCAGTATTCAGGTTGCTTTTGAAGATATTTGATTACGTATTTACTTCAAACATCATAAATTTTAAAAGTTCATGTAACGTTTTATCGTTAAATCTTCCCCGGGAATTGGCTTGGTTCGAACGTTAAATTACAATGAAAAATGTACATTAAGCCAGAAAATCAAGAGTTTATGTTTTTACTCTAATTTGTTAACTGTTTTATTTTATTAGTAAAATATTTATAATAATATTATACTGTCGTTCATTTTTAAAAGCTTTTGTATGAATACATAACTGGCAATAAATTAAGCCAAAGATTTACTTTTTTTTTGTATGGTGGGTCAGGGATTAATTAGTGTGATACATAATACATGCATACATATTAATCACGCCTATTTTTTTATACCGGGGAGGCAGAGTAAACAAAACCATGACTTCACTTTACGTAGCAATTTCTAGCTTACAATTCTAGCTTAAAATTTTAGATGAAAGACATATACTTAATACTGGCAGGTTACTACTTCCTTACTAGTTTCAACCGACTTCTACGGAAGAAATGGAGAGGTGTTATTCTAATACCACACAGAATTAATAAGATAGTAATACAATAAACAATAATACATACTTAAGAATTTAACACCCACAGGTAGAAGCCCGTTGCAAAACATTACTCAATACTTTTCCTAATTTCACTTAGCTATTGGTTTTCGTAGCTCCTCGTTCGTGATTGACACAATGATCGATTTGTTCACAAAACATCGCTCCTCGCTAGCTTTTAACCTCGTTTAGTTCCCGACATAGAACGTTTGCTACAATACAATCTATTAGCTCTGTCGACATTCATTTAGTTGCTATGAATATTTCCACAAAGATTCAAAGAGTCATTGTGGTTAAATTTTGTTACTGATTTCGATCACGAGAATTTTTCACGGATAACTGTTTAGGTTTTGCAAAATTACACAAATGAGTTACTCCTTAGTACGTAGTTGTCTTTTCAAATGCTAACTATAGAGATCTTACACCCTAATGTTTTTATCGGATACTTACGAGTAGATGAAATGGCCTATTATGCTTGTTGTTTATATTCAAAAATAGTGATTTTTGTACTTTTCGATTTGGTATCCGAGATAAAAAAACTGGATTTTTTTTCGCAATAAGTGCCAAGATTAGACATGGCGGCATGCAATAGAGACACTATTTGCTTTTGAAGCCACAAATTATTTTGATAAAGAGCCAATGAGCAAAAGATCACAACGTTTTATATCTTATCTGTAAATATGTTTTATTATTGTAACCATGGCTGATTCAGGCCTTTTGTGTTATGATTGATTCTATTGGTATTTCTGAGAACTTCACACATAATGTGCCTTACCACGCCCATATTTTGTATGATCCAAATGTTTTTTTCTTGACATTCGTCAAATCATAACAGAATTCAATCTTATTAGTTATCTAGATTGTTGTCGGGTTTTTTGTTAGTTACATTTTGATTTACAGTTATTTAGATTCTGCACTAAGGAATGGTTTTCTGTCTGGTGTCTAGTTTATAATAACACCTTTCAATTTCTACTGTGGATGTCGTAAAAGACGTGTAAGTATTTAAGGCGACAGGAAAGCTACCAAACACTGTTATATTTATGTATGAAATGATAATAATAATTATTATTATAAAGATGACAGACAGAGTCAGATGATCTTGATGAAGTCATTGCTGAAAATAAAATCCCAAATTGTGCCTAAACTAACTCTAAATTTAAACCAGCCTTTGTTTACGCATGCTGATACGAAGTGACGTAATATGCCCACCACAAGAAGAGAATAGAATGTTTTGAAGTCAAATGACGACTTTTCCATGACTCAAATATGTTTGTTATCACTTTTACAATCTCACCCGCCAATTTTGTCCCACAACAATGGTAAAAGGTAAAACAATCGATAGAATTACTAACTTATGAGATATTACAACTGCAATTTGTCAAGCATTGATTGGTCGTATGCCTTGCTTATGGTATAAATAAAGATACTCTTTACCTAACGTACTTACTCAAAACCAGTTTCATTGCAAGTTTACACAACATTATTACAATCAAGCACAACATTCTTTAGCGGGAGCTTTATTTTTAAAACAAAAACCTATCACGCCCGCCGGGATATCAATCTTCAATACATTGCTTCCTAAACTACCTACCGAGTGGATGATAAACGGCCCTTTATGTTTCGCAGGAGGAGCGTTATTTTACTGCTCTATAAATGAAGATAAGATTACAGCAGGCCCCATTTACCCGTCGACGTCCGCGCCAACACTCGTTATGTGTTTATTTTCTGATTGATCACCTGGGCTTATAAACAGTTGAATGCTAAATACAGTGCGTAAATATCCTGCGTTTAAAGGAAATGCGTTTTAAATAACTTACAGCAATTCTAGTGTCTACCTTTGGTTTATTGATAGGTTTAAACAACTTGGTTGTACGAAATCCTACTTCAATAAAATTGTTTAATTTTTTTTTCTAATAAAATATGATTTCTTTATCTTGATATGATACCACAAGCT
The DNA here is from genome assembly GCA_005406045.1 of Adoxophyes honmai. Classification (NCBI taxonomy): domain Eukaryota; kingdom Metazoa; phylum Arthropoda; class Insecta; order Lepidoptera; family Tortricidae; genus Adoxophyes; species Adoxophyes honmai. The sequence goes on from BHDV01012911.1 coordinate 104,059, forward strand.
GGAGATAAGTGTATTGTTTTAATGTAGCACTAACTTTTGCGGACTTATTCAGTAGCACATATAATTTACTTCTTTTAACGTTACTGGAACCTTGTGAAAGGTCACGGTCAGGGTCAGGGTGCAAAACCGGTTTTGAGTCAACGACGTCCAACGGAATATGAACGCTCGGGTCACGCAGTAAGTTAGAATTTCGTATGCAAGCAGGTAACGGTAGAAAAAGACAACAAATATTTTTATGCCTAAACATGTCTCTTGTTCGGGAATGGACCTTCTGTAATACTTTTACTTAATCCTACCGCCAGTAAAAGGATAACGACCTATTTTTTCCTACAACCCTTGGATTAAACCACAAAACTGGTATCCCATAGGATTAACGCATGCTGATGAGAGTTTGAGGTCAGGAACAGTTATACAACGTTGGTAGAACGTATGAACCTCTGTGGGCATAAATCAACTCCGCGTGGTGGGTTTAAACTAAGGTTAGTGCTGCAAGTGTTAAGCGTGTTGGTCAAATCTGTCTTTAATAAATAACTTGCATACAAAAAAAGGTACCTATTAGTGTTTTTGTTAACTGTGATTTTGATAAGACGTGTGTTAAGGCAATCGGACTAGTTGCAGAATTTCCTTCTACAGAGACGGTCCTAGCTACCAGAGTGTTATACGACTTACACAAGCGTACAAAATTTCAGCTCAATCTGTAACCAGGTAATTTAATTTTAACTCACAAGATTATTAAGAAGATAACTAAATAAAATTATGCGAACATAACTATTTCATCAAAATCTTTTGCTTAACTTACAATGTTTACTTGTATTAAACCTAAATGTGAAAGTGGTATAACATGTTTGTAGGTTACTAGCCTCAATTCCATTTTACATCTAAACCATGATTTTAACTAATCACTCGTAATCAGTGGATACGGCTGTGTACTAAACTATGTCCTACCCTCACCCTTAACACGAAATCAACCGCAAGAGCTAAAGTTGAGGCAAACTTTAATTTTATAGCACTGCAAAACAAAGGCACGGTAGCGGAACGGTTTGCCCGCCCGCATTTCAAGCAACGGCTTGTGGGTTTAAGCGAAGGGTCTCCATTTTTAAATAGGGATACTAAAGGATACATGTAAGATACATACGTATCATGACTGTATCCTCCAATAGGATGGGCAGGCACACGGTACGTTCATAGACAAAACCATGATTATTTAAATGTTTCAGTTTTGGCATTTTTTTTTTCGGGTTTAGTTTAAGGGTGTCAGGTACTCTTACCTATAGCTAGCCTGCCATTTTAAACATTTCGTCATCATTTCCACATTCATCTCTTGCGATATTTACGTAAAAAAAAAGATTAGTTATTCTAAATGCGACACGGCAACCGGTACCACCGATATCGTTAGACAATACATGAATTTGGGTCTTTGTGTTTCAATGATTATGATTTTACTTGTCATTTAAAGTTACTTTAGACTGTAATATTTCCCACCTGTTCACACTCGCCAAAATAGGACAAACCGCTAACAGTAGATTATAACTAAGATTCAGCCAGCTCAGGACGACAGACTAGAGGCGCGCGCGAGTTAGACTATACCTGTCACTGTCTAACTAGAAACGTCAGAAAGTGACAGGTAGTCTATGCCGCACGCGAGACAAGCCGCACGTGTTGCTATGCTAAGTCTACAAAAATATAAATTTGATATGTATGATGCCCGCTATACCCTTTCACTTGCACCAAGCCGCATTTAGCCTCCGGAGCTTGTTATCTGCCGTCTTGCGGGAATCCTTCGGCCTTCATTACAGTTTTCGTCTAATATTACATAAGGGTTATAAACAAGATCCAATGGCCTATAGCAATGGGTGCGGTGGTCAATTTAATTCCAGAAATGTGTTGTTATTGTTAACTAACCGAGGTATTTGTGGAGCTTGCTCGCATTTAGAAAGTGATCTAAATTTTGTCGATGGTTTCTTGCTGAGTTTATGTTTTTGTAGTATGGCTGATGAGCAAATAAGCCACTTTTATGGATAGTAATGCTTTAGGTATGTAACAAATATAGTACCCGCTTACCGTTCGGGCCGGAACACAACAGTGCTTGCACTGCTGCTTTATGCTAGTAATGGGTGACGTTCGTAGCGTTTCGGATGGATCCTGCAAGAGTCTGCTCAACCTCGTACCCTACCCTACCCTACCTTCGTGTCGTTAATTTGTGGATGGTACGCGGCGTAGTCTCCCCCTGCTGCGTGCCACAACAAAGTGCACCTTTATGATAACAATTCCATGATTTTAAGATTTTAGGGAATCACAGACCAACGCTGAGTTAGTCCATAATTGCTACTGAAACTACATTGTTCTTCTCAACAGGGTGCAGCTTCCGATATAACTAGGGCGTCCGACTGGCCGTTTGCCGCTTGGCCACCCTTAACACGCTTGTTTCACAGCTTGATCCTCCCCTATTCTCTCCACATGGTTAATCTAGTCCTAACCTAAGCTTGGCCAATTATAACACACACATGCATATAATCATACCTGTATTCCAAAATGGCGTAGGCAGAACACACGAAACCCGTTTCATCACCACATTTAGCATAATGTTAAGTTTAGCTTTAAACATAGATGAAAGATGTAAAATAGTGACAGGTTGCAACATGCATTTTTCTTCAGTCGCTTCATTAGACATCTATAGATGAAATGTAAAGACGATATTCTAAACCCGGCACCACACGGTTCACTATAAAATTTAGCTCTTGAACTGTCAGATCGGTCCGAAACTTTCTGATTTTTGATTTAAAGCCATACAGAGAAACACGTATAGACTTAATTGTATTAAATGTTATATTTGCTAGACTTAGGGTAGTTTAACCAACCTAGACTATAATTTAATATTGGAAAAAGTTGTAACCCGTTGTTATCAGGTGGAAAAAAAAATTAACTCGCAAGTAAATACTCAAAAACGAAATTTCATTCTCGTTTGGTAGAATCGGCCTTTAAACTCCAAAAAGCATTAAAAATCAAACAACAGAACTAAATGCTAATAGGAAGCACTTAGGGCCCAAATCTGAACGGTTGATTATGAGCAGAGTTTCACAAGTTTTGGTGTTCCGTGTAGCAAATATGTTGCAAAGAGGAAGTTTGCTAGATTGAGGCGAGCTGGTTGATGAGTAAGTACGAAACTGAATAGACTTCCTACTAAGTACATTGGGTGGTTATAGACACGTCTCATACTGAGTGTGGGGGTTCATAAGAGATGCGTTGTTTAACGACGGTATTGCAATTTCCAGTTACTGAATACGGAATGTAACAAACCCAAATTATAAATTGTAATTGAGCTGATCAAGCTACAATACCAACCCTTTAATTGTAGTGGTCTAAAATATGTATAAAAATACCCAGCTTATTAGCAGACAACTTTATGTCATTTATTAGGTATATGTTCATTGTTGATTTTTTCGGAGGTAAAAAGAATAAATAACTTGAGTATGTAGAAATAAAAGTTTGGTTCATGTAGGAACGGTCATTTTTTAAGCACGGCAAATAACGGAATATATTTCAACGAAACTTTACTATAATAATAATAACTCATACATCTGAATAAGATATAGATTTAATTTTCAATTGTTTTACAAAATGTTGCGATTGCAAAGTTGCTAATAGTTAGTGTCCGACCGAAGGTACAATTTTGGCAGAAGCCGAAGCCGAAGCCGATTAATCGGCTTTCATCAAAACCTTCGGTCGAAGCCGAAGCCGAAGCCGAAGGTGTGTTGACCCCATGTTGACCCTAAGAAATACGAGAATTTGCTAATAGTAAAAAAAAACGGCAGTAAATTATGCGCAGTTTTCGTTTCTAAATCAAGTGTGACTATGTTGTAATTATGTGTTGTCAGTAATTTATATAATTAACTGCAAGTAATGCAATCGGGCCGGCGAAACGTTGCCCTGCTGAGCGCTGCGCACTATCCGTCTCGCTCTGGCATCGTTCGTTCAATTTCAAATCACAATTTGCAAACCTTCGGCTTCCGCCAAAGCTTCGGCCAAATTTTGGCCGAAGCCGAAGGTTTGGCCGAAGGTGGTTTTTTTGGCCGAAGGTGGCCGAAGCCGAAGCCGAAGCCGAAGCTTCGGTCGGACACTACTAATAGTTAAAAGGTGGTTCTCTGAACTTTAGTAGCTTTTAATTTTCAAGAGTTTGTTTGTTTTTGATTGCAAGATTTCAAATAAAAGCTAACAAAAGATTTTATTGCTAGTTCTGTAAATGAGAGTTGAGTTAAAAGTTCGAATAAAGTACGAGTATTTAGAAACTTTCACTTGGTGATGAAACTTTGCATCCCACTGCAAGACACAAGCTAAAACTTAACAGTCATTCATCCGTGCGATCTCATCAAATTTTGTTTGTCTTATTTAGTCGCTCAGACATTCAATTGTTTTTGGGATGTCAAATTCAAATGACTCCCAAAAACTTTGCAGACGACGAAGTTTCGGATGTCAAAATAAAAGATAAATCTTTGTTCAAAGAGTTTATCCACGCTATTGCCAGTAATAATGCAACACGATACAACAGAGGGCAAGAAGCAAGGTGAGCTTGAAATATTGCTCCGTGAGTTGCCCGCTGTGTGAATATTTTAGGCTTTCTGCAAAAATATTCACGTATCAACAGCAGAAGAGATTGCATTGGGCTTTTTTTATCAGTCTTACTTTTAGCAACGAATAAATATTATATTTTGGGTAAAACATCAAAGAAACTTAGCTAATGGAATTCCTAAAACCGTAGAAGTTAAAACGTAAGACTTTGTTTGCTTAGTATTCTCAAATTCCAATTATTCTTCATTCTATATGTTCTAGAATTGCAAAATGTTAAATTTCAATCATACGAAATTGGATAGGTACATTATAAGTTATCATAAATTTCATCACAATTTGTGAGAGAATTGCAAGCTTTAAAATACCCGTCAACTTCGAAAAGAAACATAATGTCGCTTAAAAAATTAATTTCTGCTGCCGACATTCTCAAGGCACTCAAATTAAAAATAATCGAATCGAATAAAACTAATCTGCCTTAAAACTTCTATAAAATAAATGGCGTCCGAGCCCACACAAAGTATTTAGTGCTCATTTAACATTATAAAGATTAGGAGGTCATATTTATAACTAATTAAATCAACTTCCACTTAAATAAACGAGCAATCAAAAGCATTATTGCGGTCGGTTCTTTTGACACACTTTAATGGGGGTACCACCGTATCTCAAATTTATCTTTATCGTTCGAGATTGACAGATGTTCGGTTGATTTAAACCTGCAGCTAATGTGGACTCGCGAATGAAGATGAATGTTAGTAGGACTTCTATGCTCGCGGTGTTTTTGTTTTCAAGGCGTGGGTGCCTAATAAATGTTTTCTTTCCTTTAAAGACAATAGCGTATCCTATGAATTACTTCAATTTTCAATTTGACTTAAATTAAGTGAAATTGTGTATTGAAATGTAAGAGTATAGTATGTGTTGCTAAAACTCCTCAATATTTGACTTTTACTTAATGTGTTCATACGTATACAATATCAGGCTCTAATCTCTGCGGGGTATGCAAAGACAACAGACTGCATCTATTCTGACATACTTCTGTCTCTTCGTTCACATTCATCCCTTTCGTCATACATGATCGACGGTTTTCAATACTTCTAATTTGTCTTCTAATCAGAACATAGTTGATCTGGTCAATATACAATATACATTCTTGGAGTTTTCTTATTCTCTGCTCTACATATCCTCTTACATAAAAATACACATGTACTTAACATCATTATAGGCAATTAAAACCAAAAATACCAATTTAAATCATTTTATTATCGAGATAGTAAATCGAGCTAACACAAATTGGCCAAGTGCAGCCAGGTAGCTGGCTTTAAGTTAATTTATCGCTAGCTTTAATGACTCCTAGCGTTCATTGATTGATACAGTTTTAAACGCTGTAACCGTTTTACGATCGATTTACTATGACATTGTTTTGCACTAGCATACTGGTTTAATTAAGGCCTTTAATGGTTGAAAGTCCATTAAGTGTGTGCTTGATTATACCTGTCTGTAGGCCTAGATGTAGTACAGCGTTTTTATTGCAAATTTTGACGCAGTTCTAAAAATGCCATGTACGTTTTTGTAGGTGTAGTCGTAAAAATTTTCGCAGAATTTTAATTTGTTCTCTCACTAGTAAAATTGTGCTAGTTAAAAGTGCTGTAGTTTAAACTAAATTGTATTTTTAACCGACTTCAAAAAGAGGAGGTTCTCAATTCGACCTAATTTTTTTTTTTTTTATTATTATTTTTTTTATATATTTTTTTTTTGTGTGTATGTTACTCGATAGCTCGGAGACCCGTGGACCGATTTTCAAATTTTTTTTTTTAATCGATAGGGTATAACTCGAAATTGGTCCCATTGGCACGACACCAGGATCTGATGGTGGAATCTTGGAGAAATCGAGGGAACTCTTCAAATTTTATATGGAGATGTACGGCGTTTTCGGTAATTTGTTGATGAAGTCAAGATTTTACATTCAGTGAACAAAATCTTTTCAAAATATTGCTAATTTGAAGTCGGTTTTTTTTTTGTTTAAAATTATTTTATGAAAACAACACTTCAAATGCAAAGTTTTGATGATTTTATTTTTAACATGCTTCTTTCAAAAAATAAATATTTTCTTCTAATGAGTGTCATTTATGATGAAAAAAATTGTTACTTATTGTGATAAAGTGTCGTCTTTTACAAACATTTAAACCAAATTATAGGTAGATTATTCCATAAAGAAAGTACACCAGTCGACTTGATGTAAAACCGATTGTGCGATAGTATTTACTGTAACTTTAAAAGTCAAAAGGGCGTAACTATCACGAGTTATCTTTGAAGATTGGCCCTTTGGTTAGCTGAGCAGTACTTACAGGTGCGAAACTATTTACCGACCCTTCTCAACACTCTAGACTTTATGATTTCCTTGATACAATCGCCTGCATTATTTATTTTATTATATTGTACTTTTGTCTCCCTGGTAGCTACCGGGCATTCCTTGCCTGTCTGGTCGACTTGTGAACTTTAATTATTGTCTTCCTTTACACATAATGGTGATTGAGACACTTTGTTTGCAAATCGTTCAGTTTGTGTCTCGTTTTTGAAAATGGATGTTGTTTCATTCCTATAATCAAGATGCGTTTACTTGCGTTGCTTTCTTCTTAACCAAGTAAGTCAATGTAAAATAAAATTAATGTCATGTTAGTGGCTACGAAACATGAAATAATGGGTACGTACCAATAGAAACATAACCTTAAAATAATACAACCTAATTGTACATTGTGAACATTGCCACTACGAAACCGAATTGGTCAGTCATGTGCAATGATATTCTGGTTTTTGACTATCAACATCAATACAACCACATTTTCGAAGCTTCTGCGTCACTTGGACTTTAAATGATCGTTAAAATTGTACTGTATGTTTTTGGTCTTAAATATTAAGTTTGCTTGCGGGTTATGAAGTTTGATAGGTCAGTTTGAGATTAACGATTTATTTTGATACGGCGGGAGCTCCGCTGCGGGCTCTGATCTTATCTCTGTCCACCGGTAACGAGAGTTGGTGCTAGTGGAATGGAAACAGAGGGCAATATCGAAGATAATAGTTGTATTCATTTTAATGGCTTCATTAATTGCAAAATGGGTACGTTTTGCGGCCAATCTGTATTAGAAACTTGCATGTACTATTTTGTCTAAATTAAAAAATGTTTTGAGATATACAGCTATAAATACAAAACGTCGAGCCATAAGATATCCGTCAATGGGTTTAATTTTATGTGTAAAAAGGTATTATTTTTTAAGCATGGGCGTGTGAGCAAATTTATAAGGTGTCGATTGAGGGCACCTTCGAAGTACAAATCGCCGATTTTGTGAAGACAGATCAAATTAAAAGTACCCGAAACCGATGAGCATTTCTGACGAAAACGATGGATGTGAATTAAGTGAGAGAAGTATGTCAGAATAGAAGGGAATGGTGCTTTGTTGTGTTCGCATACCCCACAGAGAACAGGGCAAGTGTATGATGTTATTTTTTGGACAGGGCGTTCTTACTTAATACATATCTATGCGTAACTAAGGTACTTTACTTAGTTTAACAATCACCTGTCTTCTTTTCTCTTATTGACGATTCTTTTCAGCCATATTTCACTAGTCCATTTTTTTGCTGGAACACGTTCTGTTTAATTCCCAAGCCATAAATTTGTCTTTCAATAAATACTCACAATTTATTTCGATTTCATTTCTTCAATTACATATTGAGATAAAGGTCGATACATTAGCATTCGATTCCATCGCATCGCATCGATTACTCTCCACGTGTCGATCTTGATAAGCTACTAATTAAAGAATCGGCCAATCTCTCCACGAAGTAGCGCCGAGGTGCGCAGCTAAAAATGGTGCGTTCACGTTGTGTTACCATTGAAAATGTTTTGAAATTACCGTTACTACAAAAAATTTGAAAACCCTAAAGAACTGGATAAGACTTCCTGTATGTTGTCATTTCTTCTGTGGAGATCTATTTTAGGCGATAGGCTGGCTGTCTGTCACTATTTTACCTGGCAACTTAAATCCAAAAAAATATGTATAGTGTGATCAGTGGGTAGTTTTGCCTAGAAAATTTTCCGGGAGTTTTGAAAATTGGTAATATTATAGATTTTGACGTGCTCTTTCTGAATTTCAACTTTGCCACCTCGTATCTTTGCCGCTAACGCCGCCATATTGGAAAAATGGCGCGTGAAAGCAGTTTTTTTACAATATCTCCTGTCTGACTCATTTTAAGATAAAGCAGTCTATTACAAAATAAAACTAGAGACAATTTCCTACAATTTTTGTCTTAGTGCTTATTTCATAAAGTCAATAGTTTTGGCGTACGAGCGCCACAAAGTGTACTCTAACACTACTCCACGAAAAACTCAGCTTGTCTTTTGTCATTCAATAGAGGTTTTGACAGCCATATCTTAGGGAGTTATAAATATCTAAGGGCTAATTCATTAACAATATGAAAGAAACTATCACTTTACCGACTTCAGTGATCGTATAATGAACGAAATAGGCACTTCTATTTTGCTCGCAAAAAAGCGTGAGACGTATGAAATTTTGCGGCGCTTGCGTCTTTTTTGAGCTAAACTAGAGACCATTTTACCAAAAACGCGTAAGATGTCTGAAATCCTACGATGCTTACTGTTTTTTCGAGTCGATAAAGTTTGTATAGGATAACAATATTTTCGATATTTTTAATACTTTCTCACCGTATAAATTTTCCCTGAACTTCGACAAACATGTTAAAAAAAGAATTGGCCAAATTGGTCCAGGCGTTGTTGAGTTATGCGCTTACCAACACAATTTGCGAAGTGTACTTTGTGGCGCTCGTACGCAAAAACTATTGACTTTATGAAATAAACACTAAAACACAAATTGTAGGAAATTGCCTCTAGTTTTATTTTGTCATACACTGTTTTATCGTAAAATGAGTCAGACAGGAGATATTGTCAAAAAACTGCTGTTACGCGCCATTTTTCCAATATGGCGGCGTTAGCGGCAAAGATACGAGGTGGCAAAGTTGAAATTCGGAAAGAGCACATCAAAATCTATAAATTCACCAATTTTCAAAACTCCCGGAAAACGTTCCAGGTAACCCCTTTAACTCGTCTTTACTGACTGGATCAGTAGGTATTAAAAACCTAAAAGTGTATGTAATGTATGGATAAGAAGACATCAAATTTGCTTGAAATATGGGTACAGAAATATGTTCGCAGCACAAATGGACTAAAATATACCTGCCAAAAAATACTTACACTGGACTTATTGCTTTCAAATATTTTTAAAGAAAAACAGAAATAAAAAAAAACAGATTTGATAATCCTTGTCGCGGTTATGATTTTGCACAAAACAAAACGTGGCATTCAGATGTTCTAATCTGCATCTTCTATACATAACTTAGATTAAATTTACTTTTTGAACTATTCGTTACCCGCTATAGTCCATACCTCTGAGAAAGGTGATACGTCGGACTTGTAATTGAGAATTCGATGCTCGGCCACTGGAGCAATCAGATCATTCGGATCGGGGTATTATTACCGCTGTTGCTCTATAAGAAATAAATGGTATATTTTTATGACTATTTTGAACATGGAGAATCAGATGCAATATGCGAGCTGCTCATTGCCAACGATTAAAGTAGGAACGGGTTACGATTATAGAAGAACTAAGCTTGAGTTGGATTTTCTCAAATAAGTTAAATTACAATAACCTCGAATATTAGCTTAATAAGAAACTTTCAAGTTAACTTGCCCGTAGAAAACATAAATTAAAATTGAAAAATCCTGACTAGTAAACATATGCCATGATTTGTAACAGTTAGCATGAATATACGGTTACATATTTTAAACCATATTTCCACAAATACAATTCGATATAGGTACTCGTAGTGCTCCTCTCCCTTGTTACAAGTATCCCTCAAAGTGTACTAATATTAAATAGGTATCTGTATGAATCTTACTCATCTTTTGGACATAATATTATGTTGCAATAGATCTGAGTTTGACTTCATCTTGCAAAATATGGATAACTCATGTCTTAAATCGAGTTTAACTCGACATAGCGATTTGTTCGAAAAAAATGTCGAATAAGGAATATGACCAATCAGGAACAAATCGACATAGCTGCTTCCAAACGCGCCCTAACGCCACCGTTCTTTTCTCTCTGTGTGGTGCTCTGTTCTAGATAACAGGCAACTATTAATTCCGAAACATGTCGAACTTAATTCGAATTAAATTGTGAGTGAGTCTCATAGTGTTTTTATGCTCCAATTCGGGGATTGTGTGTTACTGAAAATCTCTTCCCCGTGTGGTGCCGGGTTAGAATAGCCCTTTCTTCCCGTGGGTGTCGTAAGAGTCGACTCTGGGAAAGGGTTAGTGTATTGTGGGCGACGGGTTAGCAACCTGTCAATGCAATATCACGTTTAACTTCTGGTTACCCTGATATTGCTAAACGTAGCACTGGATTTTTGAATTTATGTGCTCTGCCTACCCCTCTTGGGAATACAGGCGTGAGAATATGTATGTATGTATGTATGTATGAAATCTCTTCATCATCTTTCTTTGCAGTCATCTTAGTCGGAAAACAGCAACTTCCGCTCGCTGTTCGCAGCATATCAAAACTAACGTAATAAACTGGAGCTAGTGTTCATTAATTAAATGTTCACCCTCGTTAATATCAACACCTGTTCTTGATAACCGTTTAATAATGACGTCAAGTCTTAGTAACAGCTGTGCTTTGCGGCCGCGGAGCCGGCAAAGCTAGTTTTCAGGGGAAAATTAAAATCATATTAATTAGTTGCGGTTGAACTAAGAATTAATTAATCTTGGTATGGTTTTACTAATTTAAAGTACAGCTTACCCTGTAATTTCGGTGAGCGTTGACTTGGGGTTTTGAGTACACGGGGAAAACGTAGTTTCCTTTCTAATTCGGATTTGCAAATTAGCGCATTTCGGATTGGATTGTGTCGGATTTTTGACATCTTTGTCTAATATCTGGTAAGTATCGAAGTGAATAATTGCACTTGCTTTGATAATAAGCTTAATATGATAACTCAGATCTTATAATAGAGTTGAGCTCAATGTTTCGGTCTAATCCGTAGCCTTTCATCTGTTCAGCGGCTGCTATCAAATGTACACTTATACGCTGAAATACTTTGAGTTTCGAGAAAGGATTCATAGGAATCATAGTTTTGGAAAACATAATCCTCCCATTTGAGTACTCACTTTGCTGGGCTTACTTGTATTAATCAAGGGTCAACTTCACTGGTATGTTAATAATACCAAGTGTAAATACATTTCAGTTGCCGCGGAATAGCGATAAGCGCATTCCAAGCAGTTGGTGTCGCTGGCAACAGCTATTTATAATTATAAATCGCTGGTATGGACCTCAGCAAAAGAACCTTTGATCGAACTATTCGTAGTTCAATGAACTGATATTTATATGTATAAAATAAAATAAATAAAAATAAAATTAAAAAAGCCTTTATTTGACTGAGCTACAAACTACTTTTTTACAATTTCACTTACATTCTAAGATTTGCTACTAACTAGGTATACATACTTAAATTTTATCTTCCTTTTGACCCTAAATTAGGTACATTACTGTTATACCTAAGTTATTTTAATTTGTATACTTAATGAGCTAAGTCCCCAGTTGGGTAAAGGCCTCCTCCAAAGATGCCCACTTTTCCCTATCCTGCGCCAGTTGCAGCCAATTTGGACCTGCTACTTTTTTAATTTCATCGTCCCATCGAGTACATATAAAAACAAAAAGAGCCGACTATTGAAGGAACTCTTACAGCCTATAGCCATTAGCAATGATCTACAAAACCGATCAGTTTCAGAAATAATTCACTAGAAATCATGACCGCCACACAGCGACACCTTGGTATAATCGGACGCTCTAACAATGTCCTTTAATGATCTGAGGGAGTATCAAGATGTATTTAATTGGATTTCGTTAGTCGAGTGATGCAGGTGCTGCTAGGAGTATGTAACTACCCATAGTTTTTTTTTAAGTGTAGGTAAATTTCGGTAAGAAACAAATGTTTAGAAAAAAAAATCGTATAGGTATATGGTTTGTAGGGAAAACATAATTAGCTCTGGAATCTATAAAAAGCGCTTTTAAAAAAAACTTAACCTAAATTATTTTTGGCTGCAGGACGCAGTGAATTATCGTCAGGTGAGTCTGTTACATCTTGAATACGTCGTTTCGTGAAATGAGTATTTCATAATGAAAATTCAACTTAGGTAAATCTAGAAAATAACGCTCTAACTGTGTGGTAGTGGTTGGCCAAAATTGAATTTCCAGCCTGATTTATCAAAAGCTGTGCAACCAAGACAACTTTATAGCTAGTTTACTTTATAGCGAATTTACGTGTCTTGGCTGTAAAATAAAAACAAAACAAAATCACATCCACTGCCGTTTTCTCGCGAACGCGCGTAAAACACCGCGCGCTTGTCTGTGCCGTCTCGATAAATAAAAATGGCCGGCGTAGCATATTGCCTTATACGACCAGGGCCCCCTTGTCACTTAGCTCGGAGCTTAAATCAGCTGCCAATGCGTCGCCAATGCACCTGTGGAAATGTCGATTATGCAAATCGCTGGGGCCTTTTAACTAAATACCGCGCTTCAGTGTTGCTAGAGGCGCGGGGTCGTAAAATATCGTGTCGTTTTTTGTTGAGAGCCGCCTTCATTTTGTTTATTTGTTACGTAGCTACTTCAGTTACTATTATATTCATAGATTAAAAGCAAGCGAATCCATCAATACAAAAAAAAAAACATTTTATTGCTCATTCCTTCTAAGCAATTTTTAAATACTGGCTAGCTAGTCGAGCTCCCACGTAAATGCTAAGAAAGGCAAGCTTGCCACATATTACGCGGACCTCTAGCATCCTGTATTCGCAACTCACTGCAATTGAATGGCCACAGAGGAATGGCAAACGTCGTCGTGGCTGGCTGAATCTGCCTAATTTACCTTTAAGGGCACGACAGACCGGCGTACTATGTGAAAAATATACGTGAAATCATATAAATGGTTAGCTACTTTGTTTCTTTACTTACCGTTTACCTTTACCATTGTTTTATTTGAATTTCAGTTAGCTAAATACCTATGCTTTTACATCAAATTACTGTTTTATTTTTAGACGGTGCTTACTCTAAAAATTCGTCTTCACGTTTTACTTAAAATTTTCTGCATCTGAAGCCAAGTATTAAGTTTACTTCCAGTGTTTAAATGTATTTTATGTACCTACCTAATTAAATTATGAATCTATTGACTAACAGATCCTAGAAGACTTTTATTAGAAACTTTTTAATTCTACGTGATTAAGTCGTAAATTTTGGCAGTCAAAAGCAGTTCTAAAACGAATTAGCAAACTTTGTAGATTAACTTAGAATTAAGTCAGAACATCCATGCATTTACTGAGCAGTGTTTGGTTCATCTTCCGGACGCGAGTTACGCTTTGGATTTGGCTCTCGTACAAAATGCAAACGAAACAGATTAGTTTCGGGATTGCATTGCGGGCACTCGCATTATTATTTGGCTTGGACTAAGTACTATAGTCTGGAAAACTAACATCAAACCACAATGGAAGTTGCAGTTGTAATGTTATTAGTGTTTTTGTTTCTACATAAAACTTTTACATTCGAAGTATAGCACTTTTAATGTAAGTACGCTCCTGACACGTTCTGAATTACTATTTTTTTGTATTCAAACTATCATAAATACTTTAGGGATAGCTACATCTGTTTGAGAACTTTTAATGTTAAAAAGGTCACATCGAGTATTTGAAATGAAAGATGGCTGAAGTATTTTGGTATGATCCTTCCAAAATAATATAAAGTAAATCATCAAAACCAAAAACAAACACACGTTTACCAGCATCGGCAGTCCGTTGTTTTGACTAAATATTAATCTCAATTAAGATAAACAAATTAATCACTTCGTTTAAGAACAGATCCAGTATCTCCAGACTAACAAAGCGCGGGACAGCCATTCATCAATCAAGACAAGGATATCTACTTAAAAATACATTAACCGACTGCCTAAAACAAACTGTCCGACTAAACAGGTGCTTATTCAACTTTTTTCCGGTACTTCTTCATTCCTTTGTAATTGTTATAAACGAACGCGATAACCTACATCAGTATTAAATTGTCAAAAAATCATTTGAGAATAATCTATAACGCTATTTACTGGCTCAGATACACTTAACTTCGACAAGGTTGTACCAGTATTTGTTTGCTTATAGTTCGATTTGAAGTGGAACCTTGTCGCTGCATTAAATGATAACCAAGCGCTATCTGATTATGCGCAAGAAATGTCGGGATATGGGGCGGATGTAGAGGTGATGTGGGCCTGACACGGTGACGCCATAATAATAGTTCGAACTCTCGTTATAAAATAAAAACGGTGGAGGTTATGGTTCGCTTGCGCCGGCCCCTACCATGTACGACTACGCCTATTTAAAGATACATAAAGACTGTAATATACAACTTGGTCTCACGGTCAGTTAATCTTGACTTAGTAACCTTGCTACGCGTAAAGACTTACGAGCAATGAAGTTAATGGCGGGTATCTAGTCTGCCATGACTGCAAGATTCCTAGTGAAACAAAATCGTTACAATAACGTATAAAACCATGTTCATTAAGCTAATTAGTTTGCAAACTGTGGGATCGTAATTGAATTTTTAAATATCTCACTTTAAACTCCGCGTAAAATAATCAAAACTTGGAGAATGGATTCATCAAGACAAAACGTACACAAAGGGAATTGCAACATTTTGTGGCATATCTAATGCCGAACAAAAGCTGAAGAAAATTAAACTTGTTACCGCGTTAATCTAAGAGCAGGTAACTTTTTAATTCGCTTAACGGAATTGTCATATTTCCTTTTGAGTGTCCTCTAATAAAGAAAGCGGAGGAAGACAAGGCGGGGTCAAGTCTAGAATTTTTATTAGCACTTTATATTCAAGACAGAGATGGCAACTTCTGCAGTTTTGAAGAGTAAAATTTGTTTACACGCGACACGGCGACGCGGGCTCGCCTCTAGGGGCAGTCTGTTTATTACGGCTAACTCAATAACAATGAAAATCTTTTGAAGTCAAAGGCGAATTGCGACTAAAACAAAAGCAAGAGGCCTTTACGACTCCTTTCGCCGGGATGCCTCTTCTGAGGTAATTAACAAATCTTAGATTTATTACGAGTTGAATTACCTTTCAACGTTTCATATCATAATCTGGAGCGTTTTATTGTCCCGGAGCGGCGGGAACGGATTCTTCGACGACGGCAGTAATTAATTACACGTAACAAGGCTTAACGACAATTTTGAAGAAACTCACTTCGTACTTTGTTTTGTAAAGACCGGTATTAAATATTTAGAAATTTCCCGTCCGTTTTACTTACGAAATTTTGTTTCTGTTTCGGCTTAATTTGAAATGAAGTCATATGGCTTTTGTAGAGTTTTGTTGAATTAAGTTATTTGTTTTTTGGCCGTCCTTGCACATTATGTTGGAAAAAATGGCAGTCATTGTCCAACGGCTGTTGTACGGTGCCAGTAATTGTGCCAGTGACAAACTGTGTTATCCCGAAACTCGAGAGCTGGTGGCTATAAAAGTCACATGTTCGCCTCGGGTTTATTACCGCTATAACAATTTAAGGAAGCCGAAAGGGTGGCATGGAATTTCGTCGAAAACTTTTGTTTGCGTCTCAGCCTGCCGAATTGTTTTATTTAAACATTGTTTACAACAATAACTGCGGCACTCGTGCTTTATTTTAGTTCTATTGAATGCGCGGGTCACTTTGCCCACTTTTCCTTTGAACAATCTGTTCGCTTTATGATTTGGCTACTATTGGTTTCCCTTTCTGAAGTTCCGTGTTGTGCATTAGGGTAATTTGTAACAATTGTAACTTTTGCTCTCGTTTACAACTTCGTGCTAATGTTTAACAACAATTTCACTTTTGTTGGACAGTAGGGTACAAGAGCCTGTTCATTTTTTGTTTGTTTTGAGTCATCTGAATTTTAGTCAGAAGTTTTGCCGCAAGTCCCTTGCGGATATGCTTTTACACGATCAAGTGGGTACCAGGACTTCAGACGTTGCAAGAGCGTGTTTCGTTTCGTGACTGACTTTTGCCCTGAATATTTAACTTGGTGAGCCTCTGGGCGCCGTCTTTACTCAGTAACGCTCATGTATAGAATGCCAAACACAAAATATGACTAAAAATTCAAACGTTAGATAGCTTCACGAATGCTTTTGAATTTCAATTTCAATTGAAAACCTCAAAACATTTGTTTCTAACGTAAGAAATAAACGTGGAAGCTTTCAACTGTCGGCAAATTAATATATTCCCATACTAATTTGACTTTCCAGGAAATGAATGGAAGCATAAGAATAATTAAGAATATGTATTTCATTAAATTTTAACTACTTAAGGCTAATTAGCAGTTATCAAAGACACTGAGAAGCGTCCATAAATAAAACTTATGGGAATTCAACGAAGCTCTTCTACAGCCTGATTTGATTTTTACCTAATTGTTTTCGGAATATGGTCTTTTGAAAGAGCTAGATTTTTTTAATTTATGGTTTAAATAGTTTAGCCTAGTTTTTATTGTTTTTGTTTGGTTTATGTAATACTTAGTTATTAAAAAAAAATTGAGTGTTTCATAGTCTTTTTTTTACTAACTAAATAGTTTTACTTAATGCTTTATGAATTTTAAACATAACAATAGCCATTATTTTGTTGTTTTGCCTACCCCATTTTAACCCATAAACATTATTGTTTGTGTGTGTAAAAACTGAAAAAAAAAACGTAATCAAGCAAGCAATGCATATATTTTTCTCGTTTAACTAGTTAAAGCATCACCTTTTATAAGACAAGTTTGACCGGTCGGCGCTTTCAAATACTTAAAAATGCACTACATTTAATAAAAGCTAATGAAGGGTCCATTTCAAAACATTTACTCACGGCCGGGCCGGGTCTTAATTTACAAATTACGGTCATATCAGAGCCGGCTTATGCCTCATTTATCTGAGTGGCTTGTTAGTTTCCAACGTTTAATTCCGCCCCAATCAAGTTTAAATAATCCCTCGTAAAAGATCTTTATACACTGTTATTTTGAATGTGAAAATTATCTCGCAACTCCGCAAAGCTAGCTCCCTAACAATGTTGAGGTATCCAGCCAAATTATATGGTCGGTGTCGGATCGAATGGCCTCGGAGTCGAGTAACTACGCTCGGTACGTAAAAAAACTTGATACAGTCCATGCTCACCCTTGTAAATTAAGGCCTGTTGAGCGTAAAGTGGAGGCCAATTAAGGAATTTATAGTCAAAATGTGCTGTAAAACAATAAATCCAATGGTTTTCGACAACAGGCTTATTAATTACGACTTACGGGTTTTGGGGCAGCGGGACAAAGGGCAAGTAGCCGCTTCTTAGTCGAGATAGCTATTACCTGATACCAGTTTCGAACTCGTTTTGCATTTTATAATCGATCAAGAGGTATCGAGTTTTTGGTTATTAACTCGGAATATATTATTTGCATCTATTTATTCACACAATTTTGTACGCTTTGTGTTCTAAATACTTATAGCTCTATGTTGTGTCGAGTTTAGAAGTAGGTAGGTACTCCTATTTATTTCGCTTGAGGCGTGGTGTGTTTAATGTCATGTAAGCCAAAGCGATCCATCTACCTGTTTTTATCAAAAATGATGTTTGCTTGAATTTTAGTCAACCATGATAAGTAAGCAAGGCACAAATTCCTATTGGTAGTATATTAAAAAGTAAAAACACCAACACATTCGTCGATACAAACTTTCGTCTTAGTTACCTAGTATGGTAATTTTTCCACGGATTTGCAACAAATATAGCCTGGGCATATTTTATTAAACTGAAAAAAAAATACCAAATAAATAATCCTACATCTAATGTATTATTAAATTAAATAGCTACTATTTCAACCGCGCATTCAGGCCAACAGATAACTATCTCGTTTAAATCACGGACAATCGGAACTCAACCGCACTGTCCTGATTGTTAAACGAAAGTGGCGGTATACTGTTTACAACGAGGAAAACGCATAAATCTCTCTAATTTATATCCGAAAACATAATAAGAGGAGAGTTATTCACGCAGTATAAGCTAGTATGTCCGGCCTTGGTATGGGCAAAGTAATTTATAGCCCAGACTTCTAGCGTATATAAAACTAAATAAAGCTCATGAAATAGCTATAAATTGACTTACAAAGAAAGGCGATACTGTCCGGGGCAAAGGGGGCTTTTAGTGATACGTCACACGCGGCAAGAATTATCCTATACCTTTAAACGAGCAATTCTTGTATATATATTTATAAATATATACCAGCTATCTCGGAAACGGCTCTAACGATT
>BHDV01012911.1:124996-136205 GCA_005406045.1 Adoxophyes honmai
CTTACCCCTGCCCTGCCCCTGAATTTCTCTTCCCCGCCTGATATTATAATTACGTTCGTAAAAAATGTGTGCGCCCTCTTAAGCCCATATAAGTTGTGAACATTTTTTTACTCGAATGAAATCTATGTCTCAACATTTGTCATCCCATTTGATCTAAAACATGTTTAAATGACTTGGACGGCTTAATTTGGCCTCTGGACTTGTGTAGGCTCGATCAAAAGCCATAATTGTCTCACTATTTGCTTCATTTTTATCGAATTTCAAAGACACGCGTTGCCTCTTAATAAAATGATAGATATCGAAATAGTTTGTAGCACAACATGTTTTTGTATAATAACTCTTTCACTACAAACATGAGATCCCTTTTTAGTCCAATATTTTTTACTCGAAATTTAAATAGGTACCTAACTTTAAAAACATCCCATCTAAAGCCAGTGCAACGCACGTAAAATTATAACGACGCGAAATTGTACAAAACCCGCGAGCTAATAACGGCCATCAAAAATATAATCGGCGGCGTTTATCATGGGACCGATTTTAATAATTACTTAACACTTCCTGAAGGCAAAAATCACACCTTTAAGGCTTGAGTTAAGACTCCTCTTTCCGTCACGAGGTCCCTGCGACGTCGGAATGACTAAGAACCGCTAACAAGGTATCATTATAAGGATGTCGACCTCACTTTTATTGATGTTTTTTGCCGTGTCTTATTACGTTTGGCAACGTCGACAATAAAGATTAAGCTCTCCGCCATTTATTACTATTGCGGCATAAAAGGCTACTTCGAAATTTGAATGACACAGCGGTGATTAATTTAGAGTTGGCAATTAGATTTTGGTGAGGTATTTTAATGCGTATTTTTTACTTGCTGCGCGCTTGCGTGATCGTCTGCGTAATCATAATGATATTAGAGATAGTATTTTTCTTTTAGTTTTAATACTATTGTGGTTTATCAGTTGGCTTTATTTTATTGCTTTCTTGTTGGATATACTTAGTACACGGAGAGATGCTATGGTAGGCTATTTTTGTATTAAATCTGTAAAATGTTATAACAAGTATACCTATTTTTCTGAAACATAAAACCAAGTGTCACATTTTATTAAATGTTGTTTTAATACTTTTTATACTACTTAAAGTCTTAACACTCTCGATTTTGGGTTCGCGTCTCCTTAGTCTTTTTACCTCATCGATATCGATGTCGATAAACATGCACCCAACCCTTAATGTTTGGGCAGGTGGCGAAATATACAGACAAAGGCGGTTCGTATCATTATGTTGTCTCGTTACCGGCGCCCGCGCATCAGCCGAGGCGCGATATAATTCAAAAGGTGTAATTACTTTGTGTACTAATACGCTGGCGGCTCTCCCATGACGTTTGATAATACATTGTTACTATTTTTGGAAGTATTGAGCGGTTTATTGAGGTATAATAGTGTTGTAGCGACGAGCCATGTCCTTTAAACTTCGTTTAAATTTTTACGTTGGTAAATATATTTTTCTCCTTGACCATGTATGCAGCTCTATGTACAAACTTTTGCGCTTCTTAGAAACTCATTTTACTAGATATAAGTTACATTGTTGTGTAGTGAAAAAATTATTAAGTTTTTTTACAGTATTTATTTTATTTTTAATTAATATTACACTGTGTGTGTCCTGTGTGTTCGATTGATTTGATTGGTCTTAGTGCGTAATTTTATGCATTTATAATACGTCTGGTTTCACACTAAACCTTTAATCATTATAAACTATAAAGCATCGAGGTTTCGACTCACGCGTACCAATGATTAATACTGATTACTAAAGGCATCAAATGACCTAAAAACTTTAGCTTTCATTCGATGAACTCATCAAAGAAAAACTTAAAGATTATCACATTAGTGGGGCCAGCTGATAATTACCGCGCACAGTTAACCACGCAAGTCACAACTAATATCGTTCTTTATTTGCATAGGCATAAGAACAGCTGTGCGGCTAGGTGTACGATGATGGGCGTTCACACATACATCATGTTGTTTAAGATGTTACTCGGAATTAGTGAACACAGGCCAAGTTCAAGTTAATAGTCTTGAACTGTTAATTTGGTAGATCTGTTATCCGTAATAGATGATCGTGAGAGTGCCTGCTCTCGTTAGAAGCGAGCATTATGAAGCTTAAATAAAGTACCAAGTTTCTTAGCCTTCCAAATTTCGGAAACTGATTCTAAGCTTTAATCCCAAAGTTGCGTTTAATTTAATACTATCTCCAGTATTTCCGGATGAGATGGGCAGAGCACATAACACGTTACGTAGACAAGACCGTGATTTCATATTTTGTTGCTATTTCTTAGTCGCTTCTTATTTTCCTTAGATACGTTTTAGAATAATGCCTCTCTATCTCTTCCGCAGATGTCGTAAGAGGCGACTAAGGGCGCTTGTGCACTACCATGAATTTTCCGGTCCGGCCGTCCGGGTTTTTAATGTCTGTCGCGCCGTCCCGCTCACGTTAATACTATTTCATGCAAGAGCAAGCGAGACGAGACATTGAGTAAAAAGCCGAACCGGAAAATTCATGGTAGTGCACAAGCGCCCTTAGTCGCCTCTTACGACATCTGCGGAAGAGATAGAGAGGCATTATTCTAAAACGTATCTAAATCACATTTTAATAATTTGTATCACGTTCAATGTGTCTTGTATATCAGTCGACTGCAACAGCCGCATTTTGATGATTATGAATCCCGATCGAACGTTTAACACAGCACAGGTTGGCGCTTTCGGCTTAAGAAATACCGCACCCTGACCTTTACCACGATGTAAACATTATGTGAAGGAGAGGTATTAAAAAGTTAAAAATTAAAGATAAAACGATCAAACTCATTAAACAGATTCACGTTTCTTTATGTAACTGTAAATTTTAATTATTACAACTTGCGGAGTACAGTCTGTAACAACATTCATGATTAGATAACATACTTTAGACTAGTTTAGACCATTAACTACGTAAACGTACGTTAGTAGTAATACCTCAATGCTTTAGACTGTCGATAGTTTTTTGTTTCTCTTTTAAAATAAGTGACCTTATTGGTGACCATGTGGACATGGATAGAAATTTTAAGGGAAAATTGTAGCAACAAAACATATTGAGAAAAAGAACAAGAACTAGTGAAGTCCATAATTTATTAAGATGTTCCTTACTATGTATAAATATAGCATAAGCAGGCATATTTTCTGGCTTTTATTTCACTACCCAGTAAGGGACATCTTAATATGTCTCTAATGTCTCCGTGTTTTACACGAGTACCTATGAGTAAAGATTGGTGTAAAGTTTTCCTAATTTTTAATTTTTTTAATTAAATTCACTGAAAGTAATTTTTTAGCCAACTGTACTGCGCAGAGACAATATAGGTGCTGGCTATTATCATAAATCGTCAAAATGGGCGGGGCTCTTTAT
This sequence comes from Adoxophyes honmai, assembly GCA_005406045.1. Classification (NCBI taxonomy): domain Eukaryota; kingdom Metazoa; phylum Arthropoda; class Insecta; order Lepidoptera; family Tortricidae; genus Adoxophyes; species Adoxophyes honmai. The sequence continues at coordinate 128,423 of BHDV01012911.1, forward strand.
CGCAGTACAGCCAAAGTTAATGTCGGCCAGATAAGTCACAGAAACTGTTAATAAACGAAGCGAGCTTAAAGCTATTAATGAAAATAACTCATTTAATTTATTACAATTACACTTTTTAAAGAAACTTTATTTAGGTATTATGACAAATATAAAACTGCATTTTTAATGTGTTTAAGCGATTCTATAATTTCTGATTAATATGTATACGGGTAAAGTATAAATTATCTAATTTAAGGTTATTTCCACTATTATACGCCTTTTATTTAAGTTAAAAGTGTCTACGTAACGTGCCATAATCATGGATTTGCCTATGTATCGTTGCGCGTGCTCTGCCTGATGTCATCTGCGAAATATAGCAATAGAAATGGAGACATGATCAGATTGTAATGTGCTTACGTAAATAACAGAGTATAGGTATTTTTAGCTCTCTACACGTCCCGATCGTCCCGTCACCTTTGTAGTTGTCTAGGACAAAGGGAATTTATAAAAATCAGCGTAGCGACTTAATTATTTTCTCTACACATAGAATATCAATTACTCGTCCATAAGGTTACGAAGTACCTACAAACAATAGCAATGAAACATAATAATTGGCTCACAATTATTCAGGCACACTAAATAAAGGCTCCTACGCAGTGTTATAAAAAGACCAATTTGTATTATTATAACAGAGTATGAAATACTCCTGTGTAGGCGTGCTATAAACTAGAATTCACTACCTAACTATCGAATGATTAGCAAAAATACAAGCGAGCAATTCGTTATTTATAGCCATATCATTTTTAATTGCTTAAAATCGTTACGGTGTATGTAATAACAACATGTCAATCATGGTTTTTAAATCGCTATGCTTTATGTCGGTATGATTGCTTGCCATAGTGTGAAAAACGTGGTCCTAATGATGGCTATGGTTGAGTTATTTGGCTGTTTGTCTGATAGATAACTTAAAAAAGAAGTGTAGAAAAAGCATTTTGAATCTAACGTGAGTGAGTTCGATCTTGATTTACTAAGAAGTTAAGAACGCGCTTTTTTTAAATAAAATAAGCCCACGTTAGCTCGAAATGTCAAAGATAGCATCTTAAAAGTGTAAATTTTCGTCATAGAGTTACTGCTATAATTGTAAAATGATTCATGTATAAATATGATTGGACAATTTAAATCAATCACCTAGACCTAGACGCTAATTCTTAAGTTTTAGAGAAAATATTCATGTTCGTCATATAAACATCTGCCCCGACCGGGAATCGAACCGCTGGACTATGCGGCTGTCAATAACAAACATAGACCAAAATTATGGTGGTGGTGACATCATTATAACGTTAAGTCGCATATTATTATATGTTTTTTAAAATACCGCAACCCAACCGCAACAACACATTGCAATACCGCAATTATTCTAAGTAATGTAACAATGGTATCTAGCATAATAATTGTTATTCAAAAATGTTTGGTAATTATAGATAAAATAATGTAAATATGTATATATTTTTTGTTGATTCTTTTAATCTTGTTTTTAAAATGCCAAAGATTTTGTAACTTTATGGTTTCATGCGTAAAAACTTTCAACTCAAAGTCGGATTTTCATATTAAAATGGCCCTTTGACCATAATGGGTTGAGATTTTTTTTGTGAGTACATCTTATAGTGAGGGATATTTATGCTGAGTGTCAACAAGAGGAGTGACAGTTTTTGACTTATGATTTTTTAAACTTTTTTCTTTAATGTATTTTTTTTCGGTATGTATTCACGCGATTTGCTTTAAATTTTTAAATTGTGTTCCCTTTTTTATGTCCGCTTCCATACTAAGAAAATGAATGCCAGCTGTAATGAAAAAAAAAATATGTAGTGGTTTACCAATGTCCTTACTGAGGTATGAAAAGGACCTTACTGAGCTACGGAAATAAATTAGAATAGGTACATTAAAGTATAAGTTGCGAGTGTCACAATGAGAACTTGATTACTCCTGCTTTCGAGTCATTTAACAAATATGATTCGAAATTCCACCATCTCTCAAGTATAAAGTCCATTTGAATTGCAAAATCACGTGAAAAATCTCGAACGTAAACGTTTACGAGAGAAGCCACTTTTAAAAACTACGACGAAGTGCAGTTTTCTGAGTTTTGCGGACGTGTTATCATGTGCAGAAATAGCATAGCGGGGATAAGAACGACATAAATACTCCTTAGAGTTTGAAAGTAATAGAAAATTCGAGAGCTTTCGTGCTTGAAACTTCACATTATTATATTATAATGTTGTGAAATGGTGATTTTTCTTGACATTTATTTTAGGACATTCCGATTTTCTTCACAGCCGACCTTAACAGTCGTTCTTACCTTTGTTTTGTTTTTATTTCGTCTTTTGTTAGGTTAACTTTGTCACACAAATTATTTCTTCGTAGTTATGCACATTTTTTGAGTGTCAACCTTGACCATCTACACTTTTATCATAAAGCTCATTGTGATTATTTTAATATTTACTGATTTATTTAGTTTTTTTTTAATTATTATGGTCTAAGATAAGATAAGGTTAAAAGACATTTTTTATTTATTTTGCATCATTTTAGGTACGTTATTTTTTGGAGGATCACAATATACTCCGGGATTTTTTCTTTCAATCCACTATAGCCCCATCGCAAAGCGCGAACGCATAAATAGCACGCTAACTATCATGGACGCTCGTTGCACGTCGTATCTTGCGCACGTGAAACTCATAACATTCATAAAATGATTACGTGAGAAGACCCGACCGAGTCTTAGTTCCCGGGATATACGGACAGTTTTCCAATAACCAACACTGTGCCGATTTTAAGTCACATTGCTTTCGCAATACCCGACACTGTGTCGAGTGAGGAGAGCTTACGGTAGTTTAAAGATGTGTTATTACAGAATGTTCTCTCCAAGTTTTAAGTTTAAGTTTGGTTTTGAAGGTTTTTCAGTGTCGATTTACACAATTTATGTCTGGTTAAAAGCTATTAGAAAAAGTACGAGAAAAGATACTGTATCAGCTATGTAGGTTACCTAATAAAGGCAGGCAAATAAGCTAATTATGTTATTTAACAGGCAATTCGTCAGAGTTCGTAACTGGGTGATTTTAGATGAATTTCCACACTCTTGTATTATTTAGATAATATTAATAATTGCGTTACTTGCTTTAGCTTTTTCCAGCTCTATTTATTTCATAGATAATGGTTGTGAACTGTTTCCAGCCGAGTAACAGTCTTCTCTATCTCCAACATTATTCCCATGTGTGAAGTGTAAGTACATACTTATCGCAGAAATACCTCTCCCTGAATGTACCACATCGCGTCCCAGGCTTGTAACTTATAAAGCAACACTGTATAAACATCACTTTATGGCGACATTACGAAAATCGCACTGGGACTCTAACGTCTTTATTCACACGACCGTCCCACAATAAAAATGGCCCTTATATCGACCTTATCAATTTTATACGTTGGCGACATTGTTTTTCTACGACGTATTGGGATATTTTATCTGTACGATATCAATAACAATAAAATAACCCAGGTTTTATCTCAAAGTAAGCGCTCGAATTCTGTTGAAGACGTCGTTCAAAGATTACATCTTAAATCATTATAGTAAGCTGTTCTCAAGTAGGTACCTACTTGATGATGAGTTCATTAGATGCTATAATTGGTACTTGATAATGTTCGAAGATTTTACAAATGAGTTTCTCGTTCTGTAAGCGCTGATTTTAAAATATAAAGGATATTTTAAAATCATGAAATTCACATAGCCAAAATATCAAAGCAAATGCAGTATCTTGCTGTATGCTAGTGATATTTTTGAAAAATATTTTTTTTATTCGTTCTTTATTTAAAAGTTATCACAAGCCATTTACAAAACCAGAAAGTGATATTATTTCTACTTAAAACCCTTATCTCTTTGTTTCCGTATTTTATGTAAATAAATACAAATTTGGTCTTGTTAGGGGTCATTTAATTATGTAATTTATAATTTTATTCATTCGACTTGCCGTTAGCGTTCTCTGCTCCAAAACATTAAGCCCGTAGTCTCAAATAAATCGCCTTTTTATCAGCGAGAAGGTACTTATTATTCTAATACTAATAGTAAATTAGTTTTCATGCTAATGTGTAGGTATTTTATTAAGTTGATAATTTTAAAAGCCTATCTAGAAATTAACTGTGTGAAAAGTATTTTACTTCGGTTATTGCCAACTTTATCATTCATTACTCAAACTGATATCACCTAAAATATTCGTCTAAATAAATTAAACGTGGACGAATACAAATTGTGTTTTTTATAACTTAATTGCAGACCGGTGTTTGAAGTGAAATTGGTGTTTGATTTACAACGTAATTTACCTAAACCAGCCCTTTTTTGTTTTCAACCCGTCATATTTTTATAAAAACATTATTCCTGGAAACCTATTCACGTTTTCAATGCTCGACGTTAGCAAAACTTCTTTGTTTCGAGCTCATTTAGCGGGTTGTGCTCGCTCACCGTCGACTCTATTAAGCAAAAAATTAAAGAAATAAAAAAACAAATTAAAAGCCGACACTGGCGTCCCAGCCATTCAGGCGCGAATAAAAGTGTTTAATTAAACGCTGTTATTGATGGGGTCCCCGCGAGATGGTGTTTAATCAACAGCCTGTACTTGCACTGAGTTTCTTTCGACTTTATTTTTAATTCGACTTAATTGTAGGAGTTACGAGGCCGTTCGAAGCGCACGGACATTTTAACGCTGTAAACCTTTATTGGGAGCTACTAGAAAAAGCGTAATTGGTGAACGAACGTGACGTTTTAGGATTCCTAAAACTGTTCGTTTGGTAGTTCGCTAGTTGCAGAAATTGAATATTCAAGAACCGCGTGCCGTTGGAAATAAATAAGATATAAAATGGAACTCACATTCGCATATCCGCAGTTAAATAAGTACGTAAGTTTAAATGTATTTCAGTCGCAAAGTAAATTAAATATTTGTAAATATTAAATATTTATATTGTAATCCTTGTGAAATTAGTTTTGGCAAAGTATTTCATCAAAGTGAACAATCACATGCAGATGAATAGGTTGACTTGCAAAATGCACCGAAGAAACAACAGCGAGCGCTGAACTTCCTTAAGACAGTAGTTTCGCAAGAATGTAATTGAAATGTCAGCCTTAATTTGTATCTAAGTTCGTTTAAAGACTTCACGCTTACAGTGCTGTACACAGAATGGGGACAGGACGGCAACGTCCCCCAAATGTTTTGACTTGACAGGTACTCGACTTATTTGTTGTTATTTTTAAACACTGCCTTGGCATTAATTTCTATGATCAATCTACTTCGATTGCACCCTTTATTTTTGACAACTTATTTAGAAAAATTGCACGATGAAATGTTTTTTTACGCAGAGAACATGACAGTTTAGGCAAAAACACAATCCATAATTATTTAGACGCTTTCGTAAATTTAAGGTTAGAAGTTATAAAAAGAGAGATAATAGTGACAATAAACTTGTTGTTACGTATTTATTTTCCTAAGTCGCTTCTATTTGCCATTTTGTTCAAGAACACAAAGTTCTTCAGTATCTATTTAATTAACTCAAATAGGTACATTTTTAAAATATCATCATCATCATCATCCTATGTACGTCCCACTGCAGGGCACAGGCCTCCTCTTAGTATGAGAGGGCTTAAGTTAAAAATATGTTGAATAAGAAATCATCCTTCTGTGCATGATGAAATTAACTATGAGGTTGAAAAAAAATTAACTATACTTACGTAATAAAATAAAATCACAATCAAAACATTATGTTACTTGCTTTACTGCTGAAATATAAGGATTGTGTCGCGTTACAGCGGGTGTTAGCAAGAATGCGTTTTCATTAATTTCAAATTTTCTTGTGGAATGACGTAATTTGTTGTAAGCGCGCTGTTGTGATGGTTTTAAATCTTAAACAATTTTAAGCCAACGAATAAAATGATGTACTTTCGAATGTTTTTGACGTAGTTTTGTGGAAGAACGGTATTAATTAATGTTCCTTTATGGCAGTAATGAAGAAAACTTCTTTTTCAGCAATATGCCACTAAAGGTTGATTTAGCCAAACAAGAGTATAAAGTCTTTGAAAAAGTCACTAGAGTAAAAGTTATTTATCCCAAGATTTAAGTATATTCTCACTTAGTTGAATTAACGCTGAATAAAGTGTATTTAGATTCGTAATAGTTATTACATCATAGTTAGGTATAGTAAAATTGTATTACACGTGAGGTATGTGAATTTTCAGATCAGTAAAGTCTATAAAAATAATGTTTACATTTACGTAAAAATGTACACTTACTAAACTTTATTAGCCAATTCAATTCAATTCAATTCAATTTATTCATTGCAACCATGCAATAGCAATAACATTACATTCTTCAAAATCTATATTTTTCACAAAAGTGGAATCTGAATCGAGTCATTTACTTTCCATTACGTGGGTACCTACTCACGACATAGGTAAATTTATAAAAAAAACATACATCATGCCTCCCAAATACATTCCTAAATGGGGTAGGCAGAGCACACGAAACGCTCCATAGACGAAACCATGACTATTTTGCGTTTCGTGGCCACTTCTAGCATATTTATAAAAAATATTAAAAAACAAATATTTTTTGGAAAAAAGAGTTATTTAATGTCACAAATAACCCATGTCAAACTAACACCACCCCTTTCGCACCAAAGACTAAAAATACAGCTAGTCCGGTGCCACCCTCTCATCATTATTTCATCCCTATCAGAATTTGTCGATCACTGCTTATCTGAACGCAGGGGTCAAGTAACGTTACCTAAATTATTTACACAGATATCCAACCTTTGATTCGAATCCGCAACTTATGGGTACACACGACCCAATTTGCAAACTGAGATAATCTCTAAGGGCAAAGGCGCGTGGTAGAGCCTCGATCAAACTTACATTAATACGAGAAAATGTGATGGGAATAACCTATTCCGTTTACCAATCACCTTAATGGCTTGTTTGTTTGAGTTTCAGATCGCGATTAGGTTGATTTACCTACTTCAATAATTATTTTTTTCTGTTTTATGCCGTGGTTTAGAGTTGTGACCTGTGGCCTCTCAGGCTCTCACGCAAAAGATAGTGGGTACGAATCCCAGCCTCGCATTTCTGAATTTTTCAAACTTTATGTGCGAGTCACAAAATCGCCATATTTTCTTTTACCAAATAAAGTAACGTATTTAGGCTGGGTTGGTACATTTTTTAATTTTCAAGCTTTGTAGATACATACTTGTAAGTACCTACCTACCTATGTTATCAATATACAGTCAGATACAAAATCATACAAAACGTAGATATTATGTATAATATATGGCTTTATCTTTATACCAAACCGACAAGCAATAGCCGATTTTTTTACATTATTATAATAAAATTGTTGGTTATGTTATCATGAATGTGCAATCACATACACAGCAAAAAAAATAAACACAACTGTTTAAGATAATTTAATACTCATACTTATTTGGTAGGTCTTTCTTAAGTTTGTCATACCTACTCATACTACTTATTGGAACCCTATATTTTTGACTCATTTATCGTATGCTCTGCCTATTCTATTTGGGGACACAGGCGTAGTATTTATGTTAGTATGTACATGTTTTATGTTATGCCAATGCGTCCTACGGCGAACACAGACTGCATTAAACAAGGCTTGTGGGTGCGCTCCGACATTAATTCGTTTAGTCCGTTTTCATAATTAAGGTTTCGTAATTGACTACCAATAAAGAAATATTTTTCTCGTTTCGTAGTTAATTACCA
>BHDV01012911.1:140524-159217 GCA_005406045.1 Adoxophyes honmai
CGCTAATAAATAGCCCTAGTAACAGTTTTTCTCAAATATCTTCAATGTACAGACACGGACTTGTTACAGATTTATTACATGTATATATATATAGATATAGATATAGATTAAAAGTATGTTAATTTTTTCTATGATGAGAACTTTAGTAAACAAAACACGATTTGATACGGCTGTCTTAAGACTTGTTTGCAATTAAGTGTTTCGCTTCGCGATTTAAATAGGTTTTTTGTTTCTCGCTCGACTACGTAGATAGCTAACATCCTAAACAATAACATTTTGTTCTACGACTTTTATTAAAACTCATTACATTAAATTCAAATATATTTTGAAGCTTTTATTAGCGCTAAAAAATAAACATTTAAACGAAAAATCAAATTAATGTTCATTTTTGTGTGATAGAAAATGTATTAAATTATCAAAAATTATAGAACAAAATTGCGTTATTTATGAATTTTATGATGATTTAGCTTTTAAAAATAAATTTGTAGTAGTTAATAATAAGGCACAATCTCTCCTCCCACCCAGCAGTACAGCTTCTTTCCGCATTTCACTTAATCACTATTTCAACGACATCGAAAAAACAACTTTAATGTATGCAGGTATACAAATGATCTGAAATTAGAAAGTGTTATTAACAGTGCTTTGCACAACATAGATAATGATACTTAAAAATAACATGCAAATGTCGGTATAATTCACGATCACATTAAAACAAGAAAACATTTGCCGTTATATTAAAAAACGTCAAGGAACTTTAAACTCTATCATAACGTCAGAGAGTCTCGGTGACTTTGTAATTACGGAAGATGTATTGTAGTTTTATATCGACAAAATGTAATGACTACGTATGCACTTGTTCTCATGTCGAGCCAAATAATGCCCATAATAACATAGTAAGCCAACGTAACCTATGAATTTGGACAAAAGTGTTCTAGTAATTTCGACCAACTTTAACCTTTGATTTTAGTTACTCATTCAAATTAAACGATGACTTTTTACTAAAAAGCTTTGCTTAGTTCCTACGGGTGTCTTGTGTAGTAGTATGTCGTAAGTAGTAGTAAATACCTACTAGAAGTAAAAAGTGAAAAAAAGAAACACATACATACATACATACATATTCTCACGCCTGTATTCCCAAGAGGGGTAGGCAGAGCGCATGAATTCAAAAATCCAGTGCCACGTTTAGCAATTTCAGGGTCACCAGATAGTTAAACGTGATATTGCAGTGACAGGTTGCTAGCCCATCGCCCACAATACACTAACCCTTTCCCAGAGTCGACTCTTACGACACCCACGGGAAGAAAGGGGGAGGTGGTATTCTAACCCGGCACCACACGGGCAAAAAGAAACACACTTTGGTAGGTATAACATTCATATGTACCTACTCGTACTTCACGCCTGTATTCCCAAATAGGGCAGGCTGAGCACACGAATCCATGTCTATGACACGTACCCAATTCTAGAATAATTATATTCTAGGTTTATTTTAAGAGGTACTATGGTGAGCGACATGGTTGCTAACCTGTCGCTTAAAATATACTCCAACTTATTATCACGTTTAACCATCTGGTTACCCTGAAATTGCTAAACGTGGCTCTGGATTTTTGAATTCCTATCCTCTGGCGTGAGAATATGTAATGTATATTTGTATGTATTTCCTTAATTGCAGCCTCTTACGACATCTACAGAAGAAATTGAGAGTTGTTATTCCAACCCAACACCACACGACAACACCACTAGGTTACAGCAAAAAGTAGGTATATAACTAAGAGATGAGTTGCTAGAGATGAATCTCTTGACTTCAAAAAGGGTTCTCTACAAGTCGACCACATATTTATTTTAATAAGGGAAGTTACTATTGTTTTTAAGTAGTGTATCACACAGCTCCCTTAGGTACTCATCTATCCCAGTCAACAAAATCAACATTTTGGTCAATTCCTTTACTTTTACATTTTTGCGAGGGTTATTTTTCAGCTATAAGAAAACGCAAGATTAATACGCGAATCTTAATTATGAGCTATTTGCATGCATAGAGAAATTAGAACTGAGAAACTGGAGACAGATAAATATACTAATTATAAGTAGTGTTTGCGAATGCTGCTCTCATTAATTTTCTCTAAATGAACTTGTTCAACGAGACAATAATAACGGGGATCGTCAACATGCCTCAAGCCACATGATTTCACCAAACAAACATTAAAGTACTAGAACTATATTCTAGTAAGATACAACAAGCACTAATGGTAATTAACGATACATACAGGTCCATGTTAATTAGAACGTATAACTCACTGATCAATAAAGATAAATTTCAATTATTCGATTACAAGCCATATAGCGGCAATATTATAGTCGTACGCATACGCATAGCTATCTTTGATATGTAATATATGTGACGTATTTGTAATGAGAATATAACCAAATTAGATCTTATACCTTAACTGTTTAGGTAGTTAAAACAATGTAAACAATCTTGACATCGCACATGACATTTAACACCGTATTAACTCAAAAAATGCAGTTTTGAGATATTGCGTTTTGAAAGTTTGAAAAATCATAACACCTTAGGACAAACGATATTTGTATTTTTTTCTGCCGTGATTTATAAGTACACTATTTAGCATTATTTTGAATTCGAATACCCCTCGAATAAGACTTTTGTTTTCATTTTACAAGCATTTTACCAACGGCACTTTGAGTTAAGACTATATTGCCAACCATAATTTAAATTATTTTAGACTTATGTCGGTATCGCCTGTTTATTTTTCCCTTAAACACCAATATACTGATGTATTAATTCAAAATAATACAGTCTTCCATTTTTTTTACAAATAAAATTTTGTTCCTATCCTGTATTAACTAATGAAAGAAAAAACATAATTTCCTTTTTAACAAACTAGAAATCATATTTCTATTAAACTTAGGTTTAATTTTGTTAACAAAAATGAAACATACCTTTAAAATTTTAAATGAAGCACTTTACAGTGAAAAACTCTGTGATTAATTTTTTATTACCATGAATTTGGTACAAATAATCTATATTGTGCAATGAAAAAAGAACTAAATACGAGCGTATACGAAAGGAATGACTTCTAAAATGTAAACAAAGCTTTTCTAACGTTTAATTATTGATGTTAAAACACGTATAAATATAAAATACAATCATGCATTAACAAACAGGGTGTACCAAATCTATTTCAGAGATAACTTTCATCATAAACTGTTTACTTCTTATTCGTATAATTATAGTAATAAGTTTAAACTGAAACGTTATTTAGTTGGCGTATTTAGCCAGCCTGAAAAAATCTCCCTGCAGGCACTTTTTAAATAACTAAGTACAAAGGCCTCTCGGTCGCACTGAGTGCAGCCCTTTTGGTGCTGTTTTGCACCAGATATTACTTATTATACTGCACAATTACGATCATTTTTTAAAGTTTACTTTAAGATTAAATCGGTAATAAAGCTATTAACTGTGTAAAATTGTGGTAATAGGTGGGTTTATTTATTTGTGTTTCATATTCAACCAGTATTTTATACGTTATTAATACGAGAAACTGTTATTATCACAATAATCAAACTGTGCTGTAATAATAGTTATCGACAACGATTTATGAGATTAATTTACTGTGCGTCATAGTAACCTTCTTTCTTTCTATTTTATTCTTTTTTTTTATTTTATTCAATACAACATCATGTTCTAATCATCGGGTGTGAATGTTATTTTTCTAGTGTGGCCTTGTTCGTACCAGCAGATTCTTTGACTACCTGGTTGTCGTTATAATCTACAGACGTTAGAATTCTTACATCTTAACGCTTTGATAAGACTATGATGCAATTAACAATCTCTAAATAGTATCACCCCAATAGGTCATACAGTTGAAACACTGTTAAAACATTATCAGTCGGAATATTTTAACAGGCAAAGTAGTATCAATTCAAAATTTTCAGAGGCAATACGGTATTATTTTGACATAATACATAAATAATGCAGTAAATTCAAAATAGATTGACTGGCAAAACTGTATTAAGTAATAATAATACGGTGTTGATAACTCTCTGATGCTACTAAGATGATTTGAACCTTGTCATATGTCGAGTTAACACACACACCACGCGCTTGCCGCTCCCGATTGCCGCTCAGCAAGTGACTCAACTACAGATGTTACTATGTTGACTGACGTCTCGGTGGATGGCGAGAATAGGCAATATAGATTTTGATGCCATCTCTCGGTCAGTAGATTACTTAAAAATATGACTGTCTGGCCTACCGATAGATAAAAAAATATGCTATCGAGTGGCATTCATAACTAAAAAATCAACTTTTTTGAGTTAATACGGTGTTAAATGTCATGTGCGACATGTCTTTTTGTTGAAATACACAGTCTGAAAATGAAAATCGTTACACTATACAATTCAATTATGAAACTAAATGATTTTTTCATACCTAAATTGTAAAATGTAAAGATTTCGATTTATAAAGTGTACATGTAAATAAAAAGACACGTCAAGATTGTTTATATTGTTTTAACTACCTAAACATTAATAAGGTATAGTATAGTTTGCTCATTGAACAATAGAAATAAACCACACAATTTTAACTGTCTCAATAATCTTGGAAAGCAAATTCACGTTTACTTTTACGAGTTGTCATTTTCATAATTATAGCTTTAAATAGAGCTCTTCTCTTTAAATAAGAGCCTACACTAACCACGCAACGCCATTCGTACAACAATTATTCTTAAATACAAGGATAATTTACCCAGTAAACCTTGCTTCGTTACTCCTTGTTAAATAGCCCTAATAGACCTTCCTATGCCAGGAGGCAAACAGGCCTTAAGCCTAGAACACACGTGTACCGACATAGGCAGTGTAACGTTGCATGGCGACAATAATTTAACGTCACTGGCACTTGCATTGAAACCACACCACAATTTAAGAGCCTTGCAATAAGGGAGCCAGCATTGTCTGCTTGTGTCTCCTGTTACCCGCATTCGTGTACAACGCTTTATGCCTGACTTAATCTAGTTTCTGAGCCTTTAAAGTTGTGTTTAGATTGCGTTAGAGTTTCTATTCCCGCTCCGTACTTTGGAAGATTGAAAAGACGCAGATTTTAGAGGGATTCTATCCGCGCAATAAGTAAAAAAGTAGAATTGATTAATTTGAACCTAATTCAATATCAAACTGCTTACAGAAAGTCGATCTAGTAAATATCGTTAGATATTTGTTAGAAGTAAGTAAATATCGTTTGTAGCTCATTTTGAAGTATAAAATGTGATAATATTTGTTCAAAATATAATATTCTTTGAAAATCTTTAGGTACCTACTCATTTTATAACCTACGCATGTCAAGCTAAATCCCACTAAAACAGGATATTTTTATACCGTATCGTCTGGTATTCCCGCAATAAAATAAATCGCTCTGAACTAGATTTCCACTAAGTCCTTCCCACAAATGCGACGTAAAGTCAAAAATCCTCGAAGCCTCCGATATCGCCCGTAATGACCTTATTTAGACGAAACCTCAGACAAGTCTCGCAAAGCGAAAAACTTTTGCTCTATCTAAGATAGTCATTAGGTTCCTTCGTAATGCCTGCGAGCGAGCATTTCTCCAATCTCTCTGTAATGACGCGGCCTTACATTGGCTTCATGCGAACACCTTTATTTACCTGAGTTTTTTTAACTCAACACGTTGTTTTTGCAACTTGAAGTAGTTCCAAACTTTACTACGGATGTTTTAACTTAGTAAAAAAACGAGACACCAGTGCCTCTAAATTCTTCAGATAATAATGATGATTATGATTATAAATATGATCTGGTAGGGCCTTCAGACGTTGCTTAACCTTTGTAAGATAAAATATGACGGTTATTCAGGAAACGATGAAAAAATTGCCACATGTAAAGTACGTAACCTCCAAAAGATGAAGACACCGATTCATTAAATCTCAACAAAAAAACACATGCTATAGTATCGCATGACAAAGTTACCTTTACAATTAGATAGGGCTATCTTGCACTGTAGGTATCTTATGGTGAATTCATAAAATTTATTAGCCTTCCGGTTAGATGACCTTAATGGTTACATTGTTGATATACGCAGTCGTAGCTGTTATAAATCAAATTGTCGCATAATAAACAAGTACTTGTTTCTAAACCTGTGCCGATGATATTTACTCAAGTGCCATTAATCGCTTTAGAAATGTTTGCGATATGTTAAAAAAGTTCTTCTGAATTCCCATTATTTGCCATATTAGCGCGAATGTGTGGCCCTGCCACAATTCCACACGTAAGAGGATTGCCTCTCCATAAGGATATAGCAACAAATTCACTGTAATTTCGTTTTTTTTCTCACGAACACAAATCTGAATAGATCTCATGGTAACTTTGGGATTCTGCCGCGGTTTATGGCTCACGAGTGCGAGGTGCTTATCCATAATGGTGTAGGAGATTGCTTATTTGAATCCAGTCATCTAGTACCTTTGCGCTGTTGCGCTTTACCACTTTAGGGCATGAACACCTTCTTGTACTTCTTATTGGGTAACTGTTTAGAATGATCGACTTTAAGCGTTTCTCCACATCTACACGTCGTAAATAATAATAGATGTAATGCGAAGACAGGCAATCTTGAAAAAAAAAACCTGCTTATCTCGCTGCAAGTGTAAAGTGGCTTACTTTAATTGCGACAGCTATATTTTCGTTGTAAATAATAAAGTCCCGCTTCGAGTCGTTTCCGAGTGAAACTTGACTCTTAAAAATTGCAACAACTACCCTTGTAAACCATTGAGTTTAATACAGCTGGAGTTTCGCAAGTTATAGTTGACAGGTAGTTACGGCAAGGCGGCTACTGTCGTTCACTTTTCAAAGCCTTCTGACTTAGTTCTTCCTGATAATTTCTCTGCCGGAAATTAAACGTTGCGGGCGCCAGTGAAACGGGAAACTTTAAATGAAAAGTGTTAACTTTTAGCTCCTTGTACATTCCTTGACGAATTTCTTTATGTTGCGATTATCTCGTAATCTTACGCTTTGAAACCCTTCTGGGAAGTTTCCCCAAAGGAACTTAATGGCGTTGTCGCCTTTGGAAGATTAGTAATAGCCTGTAAAGCTTAATCAGCAAATTAAGCCCGCGTTTGTCAACCAATTGTGCAGCGAGTTGATTAAATTTTATCCAACATCTGTTATTTGGACAGCAGACCAGCCGTTCTATAAGCCAAGAGCCAAGTACTAACGAAACCTAATACTGCAGAATGTTTAAACGGAAAAGCACTTGTATTATTTTGTAAAGCCGTTTATATGCGACTTGAGTAATTGCTACCGTCACAAGTCCGTACAATAAACTTGCCACGGAACACTGCACACAATAAAATCCCGTTTTACGTCTTTGATTAGCCAGAGCTCAGGTTTCCTTATGACCCTAACATTCATATGCTAGGCTTTTATGTCTAGCAACTCGTGCATTTTACACATGCCAGGACCACCCTTGTGTGGAATTTCTGCAAATGGTACTTTCTAAATCTGCCTTTGACTGTTTTATGATTAACTTGGCAGTTGCAGAATTTATTCCTCTTGAAATTAAATAAAAAAATGTACTTTTGCAAATTTCCAAAATTTCGAAAACTTTAGAAACCATTTGAAACAATTAGAACTAGTTATTTAAAACGAGCGCAAAAATTATAGTATTAATAAGTTGCTAATAGACTCAAAGCGAACTCTAACCTAATATAACTTTTTTCAGTGAGGTTTAAACTTTTAAAACGGCACGTAAATATGATAACCATTCCGCAGTCGAATTTATAAAACATTTTCGATTCAAATTGTGTGTTAAGCAATTTGCGTTCTTTTGAAATCGGGGCGCACTATTAACACCTTAACCGGATTGGAATACGTTCGTACAAATGTATTTAATTCCGATGCAGTCTATAGAGAAATGTACCTAATCTAATTTTATAGTTATCAATACGTAATTCAGAGAAAAAACCAATCATTTTGATCTGAATTATTCATCGAAATTCGTCTCACTGTGAGCCGTCAAGAATATAACAAATGATCCGAAAATATTTTAGGATAATTTGGAACCTTCTTTAGTAATTACGTTATCATCAATTTGGCAAGCATAATTTGATCATAATTAATACCTACTCTATATTCTGCTGTCGGGTAAGATTTTCTATTTATAGCGTTATGGTAGTTTAATTGAAAATTTTGTAACCCGCAGTGAAATGTCTTGCATCTTTTCGTTATTGATGATTTTTTTTAATGAAATAGGAGTCTGAACCAGTAAATTAAGGTACATTACGATAAATTGTTCTTGTCCTAGATAATCATTAGTATCAGTTTCTTTCATTATATCACCAAAAACTGCCTGATTACCATCTCAATTCCATCGCACCGCGTAACGTTTATCGCGCGTATAAAACACGTAAAAAAGATTGTACCATAAATTTAAAGGGCATTTTTTTTCATTTGCCGATTCGGAACGTTGACTTTACGTTTCGACTTTTGGGTCTCTGTCTGGCAACTCTAGAAAGACAAGGTAAGCGATGTTTTAGGTGGTCGGTCCGTTGTTATTCTGGTTTTGGATTGGTTGAATGTTTTTAGTCTGACCGGAGCCGGATGACACTGCTGGTCTGTGATTAATTGTAGCCACGATTGAAGCCCCGAACCCCCCACTGGTAAGCGAAATGGAATATTGTGTGGCGGCAGCCGCGTGGCCAAATAGGGCCTTTCAATAACGGAAACTAATTTATGTACTTATTATACGCGTTGCGTCAGATATAACAACAATTAGTTAAGTGGATGGCGCATGGTTTGAATTCCAAATGAACTAGTTTCTAAATTGAAAAAAAAAATGTAATGAACCTAGAGGAAGTGCGTCCAAGTGATTAAAGTCCTTTTATTTTGTTTTTATATCTGTTTGTTACATACATACCTAGATACACATCACGCCTGTATTCCCAAACCGGGAAGGCAGATCACTCAAAACGTAAAACAGACGACGCCAAGACCATTTCACGTTTCATCGTCACTGTTAGGCTAAGCGCGCACTACGACTTTTTGTCGTGCGACACGATTTTAAAATAGCGCTGTCCATACTGATTTTTTCATCATAGTGCGCGCGATGACATATAAACCCTTACGTTGCATTTCTGCGACAAAATTGTCGCGCGACAAAAAGTCGTAGTGCGCGCTTAGCCTAAGGTTTAGGTTGCTAGCGCCTCTTTTACGATATTCACGGAAGAAATGGAGGCATAATTCTAAACCCACCACACAGGTAAAACATAGATAGATAAGTGTCAAAGTTCTCCCGATACGAGTCCTGCATGTATACAATCGCATAATAAGTCCCCCATTCAAGGTAGCGAATAGCATGTGTAATTAAAAAGTACAGCTTATTAACGATTCAAATGGGCGTTGCCAACAAATAAAGTAGGCGGGCTGGGCTTGTGATTTCCGCTTATAAGACCAATGTACCGTTTGCATTGCAAACGAGTTAGTTCATTATGCTAATAACGTTAATGTGTCAAAGATGTATAAAATGGCAACAGTAGTCCCAGAACTCCATAAACAAAAGCGATGTCGCGAATTAAACCCGAATCCCAAATAAAGTGGCATCAAACTTGATATTTTAAAAACACAGCAGCTATGACTTGTATTATTAATACAGCCGCCGACAGCTAAGAAAACGATGGCAATTCGCACTCACAATTAATATTAAAAGTTAACATCTCTTTACGACGCGGCCCCTTGTGTTCTCGTTCGATAAAAATATTAAATGCCTCCAAAACATCCCGTATCGCTTGCTCATGATATTGTTTATGGTACAGGTGGGTATAAATTAGTTCAGATTAACAGGGCCCGCTCTTCAGGGGTCCACAGAACAGGTTCAATCGGTTAATTTGTTTCATGTTTTTTAGCTTTTTATTGTGCACGGAGTGAGTTGAAGAGTCCTTGACTCAACGAGGTGTAACTAAATGGTCAAATTTGTAACGAATTTCATTGATCGGCCGATGATCGTGATCTGTGATCACCTGCCCGGTATCAACTCAATCTAAAATCGAGTTATTGAAGTTTTTATGCGCTATAAAAGGTTATACTGTGAATTGTGTTGATTTTAAAGACATGATTTTATTTTTTTCGGAGAATCAGCTAACAAAGCTATTCGTAGATACACATCGTTGTATACTTCAGTCGCAAAAAAAACTTCAAATATAGTTATTTTTAGATTTTATTTATTTATGTACTGCTTAAATGTTTCTCCATTCCATTACTAAACTTCTTTGAAAAGTATCTACTAAATTTTCCATGATTGTACTATCTCGTACATACAGAGGCAACAAAATAACTGGCTTTTTGGCCCCACAGTTACAATGTGACCGTGTTTTGTGTTGAGTTATCAAATAATCGACCTCATTGATGTATGGGCTACTGGCCATGATTTATAGTGGCTTCCGTGTAGAACATCATTCCTCTGCGATGATTTTCAATCACATCCGACGCTTCGTTAGCTTGTATCTTAGATCATCGACGTAGAGGCAGAAATCAATTTTCGGAGTAGAGGTGGCATCTTAGATCTACTTCATAGTATACTGAAGACATTCTGATTTATTTAACCACTTTTGTTTTTGTTTTAAATTGTAATTAATTAAAATTGTTTTAAAGAAAACTGTTTTGTGCTAGTCCGTCCTTCACTTAGGAGCCACGGCGGCTGATGCCACATGCGCAATGCACGCCAACATGTTTCTTTCTCTCTGAAATTTCTTTGTGTGTCTACTCTAATATCACATGTTTTGTCAATCGCTTGAAGGTCAGCAGGAAGAGATCCCTTAAGGGATATGTTCGCCTTTGTACTTGTGTTTTGTTCTGTACTTGATAATTTGTCATGTTTATTTTGTACAATAAAGAGTCACTTACATACACACATACTGTCTAGCTAAACTCGATTTAAGACGTGAGTTATTAGAAAGTCTCATTCAATAATGTCGTAGTTTTCATTTTTATTAACTATCATAATAATACATCATAAGAAACTAGTACTGTTCCTTTGTCGCAGAATAAAGAATTACATGTTTTGCATTTGTTTCTCGTCTAAGACTTTCGAGTTGTAGTTTCTACAAGAAAAATATTGGGAACTTATGAAAAACAGGGGAAAGATATCTTCTCCATTGTAATCCTTGGTGATCTGTTGACTCCGTTGCCAACATCAACAAGTAGTACTGCGGGACACATGTAAATAAATCGTTAGACCATTCCCGTTGCGGGCGAGGCGATCTATCAGTAATTCACGATACATTATCAATCACCACACTATGATTGATGGAATATGTATTTGTTCGGTAGCCAGATATCTCGTCTGTTTTTTACTTAATTAAGTCTTCTACATAAGCCGAGTATCGTGTTGTAGAAACATGCTCACTTGTATAGTTGTACATGTGTTGGCCCGAGAATTTTTGATTTTATCTGCCTATCTATCGGAGCAGGTTTTAAGATCGTGGTAGGGAATGTCGCCCAATCTGTTCAGTTTATATTTGATAATAATAAACTCCGAGTATGCGATGCTATCGCATTTCCGAATAAAATAAATAAAAGTTGTAATTCGTCCGGACAATTTAACTACTACATTTTAGAGATGTTGCTTATCATGTTAGTTTGACTAGTGTGAGGTTCTATTTTAAAAGACGTTTCCTTTTTGGTTATGATTTATGATTGGTTGGCAACGAATAATTAAGTTACCGAATCAGTTAATCAGATATCAATTTTTTCAACGCTCTTTTTTTATAGTGAACGTCAAATATGCCTTAGTGGTACCTACTTCATAAAAGTCGTGTTATGTGCAGTTCCCAAAATGTAACATGACATTTTTTTTAATGGTGATAGATAGTTTTTGACTTGTAGTTCGCACATCGCCTTTCAAGGAAAAAGTGATGCGCAAACTTACCCCCGCTACTTAAAATCTTGCTACGTTAAATGCCGGGAACTGTACAAAGCGTTTAAGATAAGTACTCTCCTCAAAGTTCTCAAGCTAAACTTGCGAGAGAATTTAAGGCATTGGAATAGGTCCTATTTAATTGACAATTGCACAGATTTTTTTCTAGCTACAAAACCTTTCTCGATTACCGTTCTAGACTAACAAAAAGTAATTCTGCAGAAAAGTCTTACGACACTTACATAGGCAGGAACTACTTTATTTTACTGTTACTATCTTAACATAGGTATTCCTTTTACTTGATCATAATTTATCAACCTCCTCATACTGGTATTTGGTACTCTTATCCTGAGCTTTTTTCAAAATTTTCCCAGTTTGGTCACGGAACGCCCGTCTAGGCCTACACCCACCCACAATGCCCACATTTATTCCGTCTTACGTCGAAGTTCTAAAATTAGCAATCCATTAAATCAAATACTCTAAAATGTGATGCTGTGCTGGTGACCGTTTACGTCGTTAATTCCGACGAGTTAGAAAAAAATCATGTCGCTAAAAGTAACCCGATCACTGCAGCAGGTAAACCCGTTCAAATTAACTTTTTCGTCTCATTCTAATGACACGATGCTTTTCTATTTGCCCATCGACAGCCATGACAAACACTCGTCACGGTGTCCGTCCGGACGTCTACTTGGGACAGATAAAGGGTCCAATGGAAAACGTCAACCATTGTACAAGCGAATCGGCCAACTATTTTTATTCGAATTCTGTCGAACATTCCAATAAGTGTCGCTATCAACTTTGTTGGAATACCGTTTAGTGCGAAATCGGTGATGTGGATTTTAATCTCGCGTTACTTCTGTTTTATGAGGGCTGATTAAACAAGCATTTTTTGTTTTGTTATACCGAATTTCAAACTTATCTTTAAATTAATACAAAACTTTAATTTCGCTACATTACCATCATCTTGTCATCAATATTTAAAATTATTTTTTAATATAAAATTTATTACTTAACATTAGAATTATTTTATGCTGTTTTCTAGTGTGAATATTACCATTTTTTCCCCCACTTTTAAAAAGTTCACAATTTATACTAACATTGTTTATGTTTAATTGGCTCAAGTAATCATTAATCGCTTTTGACGTGACAACGTCTTAAATTAGGTTGCGGCTGGGAGTCACTTATGAAAAAGTGTAACGCTCGGTAACGTTACGATGACGTCACCGAACGAGAGAGAGGCCCGCAGTGTTAAGGAGGTGGCGCTTCGATAGTGCGAAGCCTCTATGGTATCGTGTGAGACGTCAAACGCAGACATGGACAGCTGTCACGATTGGGAGTTGACGTGACAACGTCTTAAATCAATAAATATTCTACCGAGAAAAAGACGTTGTCACGTAAAATCTTCGCCCGTAAAACCGACTTTACAGGCAACCATTTTACTATAAATTAAAGTACTCACTGCTCCATGCGCAGTTAACTTAAAAACTACTGTACGAATTTAGGAGCGATTTTGCAGTAATCACCTCTATAATAGATAATCTTCTGCGAAAAGTTTATGCGTAAGAAACATTTCAATTTTATTTTATTTGTGAGTACTAATACTTAATCGAGTTATTCAGTTCTTATCCTCGTGAATTCCGGCGTCAAATTATGTATAGTTCAAAATTGAAGTTTAATGTCACTAAGAGAAAGTTAAATCTGACTTGGATTTTATGTACTCACTTGAGTACCTCTTTATTCGTAAGTTGTGGCAAAAAAGATGAATTACAAGAATTATCGTGTATATTGGCACATTTCCCTAAGTTACTATAGTCAAAATCGTAACCAAGTCCACCAATACGTTCCCTCAGCAAAGCGAGCTTCCATTTGGCGACGTAGCCTTCGACAATGTTGCAAAGTTGACGAAAGCCGAACTCGGAAATGTTCAAGCATTTGATAGAGGTTTATCTTCCGAACATTTTGTGTATTCCGTCTTCAAATGCAGGCGTGATATTGCTTTCTTATCGAGTTGTTTAATAATCTGTATTATTTTTTATGACTAGTAGCTTTTTAATAGCAGTAACAGAAGAATATGTAATCATTTCTATAACATACTAGAATTTGCACGAAGAGTACATGGGTGATTGGGTTGAAAAGTGCTCGAGTGGACACCACGGCCTAGCAAGCGCAGCGTAGGACGTCCACCTTTAAAATTGATAGATAACCTTGTACTGTACAGGTCGTCTAAAATGCTGGATGCAGGTCGCTTTCAACAGATACTTATGGACGTCTAAAGGACCTATGTTCAGCAGTAGACGTCTTATGGCTAAAATTATGGTATGCACTAGAATTTGATTAAGCAGTGCTTAAATTTTGTCTCAGCAAACAAATCCTAACCGACAAGCAAACACCGTGGAACAAAGGCTAACAACCAATGCCTACCCCGTCCTAGACAAAGGAGCAAAAAGTTTAATACGCCGGGACTTTAT
This sequence comes from Adoxophyes honmai, assembly GCA_005406045.1. Lineage (NCBI taxonomy): Eukaryota > Metazoa > Arthropoda > Insecta > Lepidoptera > Tortricidae > Adoxophyes > Adoxophyes honmai. The sequence goes on from BHDV01012911.1 coordinate 154,910, forward strand.
TTGCGGACGGCAGAGTTCTCTAATTACGGACAAGTATCCAGCAAACACGGGTCTAATATAGGCAGTGCCGCAACTCCCTGATATCCACAGGGTCTGACCGCAAGTTACTCAAAACTATCCACCTTCGAGCTGTAACAATGTTGCGCTGTGATTCTCAGAGATTGGTCAGCTGTGGAATGTTTATGTTGAGGAGAACTTACTTTGAGTTGCTTTTTGAAATGGAGATTAGATAGGTAAATGTTGTTTGTGGAAACTTTGAAGAAGAAAAATTACAAACATTACAAAAATTACAAAACATGTCGAGCTACGTGAGTTATCCGAAAAATTTCAACAAGTAAAATTTGTTGCCTTGCAATAACACCTTAAAATATTGATGTTTTTCCGTCTGGGTTTAGGATAAAACCTCTCCATTTCCTAAGTGGATATCGTAAGAGATGACTAAGGAAATAGATAAAGGTATATTCAGGCGAATCTACTATTTTTGTCCATTTAATAAGGTTTTAAAAACCGACATGTGCATGGTGATTTATATTTGACACTTCATGAGTGTTTTCCAAACGAAAAGAAAATAAAGATATTTTTTTAACTTACCTAGGTACGTCATTCACTTTTTTTTTCTTTTCAAATGTTTTTTTTTTTTGCAATAACAATCCAATGCGTTTACGTAAGAAACCCACATTTTGAAAAATTTCACGTGAGGTTTGAGGGTAGGGGAGGGGATTGAATAAAATCTCACGACATCTCACCAAGGGGAGAGAGAGGGTCAAAAAATTGAAAAAACACCTCACGTAATTTATGGACGCCCCCTAATTGCTGGTAATTGTGTTTTTTATTTCGTAAGCTTTATTTTTAATCGATACATGCAAAAATCCGGCTTAAAATCTAGTTCAAACACAACATCCACATAGTATCCATCGTGGCCACATTGCACTCCTCGCAACTTGTACCATGGCCAGGCATGTTCTGCTACAAGCTGCGTCCTGTCCGAGCCGTGTTCTTGAGGGTTAATATCAAGTTTCTATAGTGAGTAACACGCCATTTTGATTACTTTAGCAAAGTTCCTACAGCGCATGGTCTGTGGGGGCTCTGCGTGAAACGGAATTAGTTTGAGTTGTTAACTCATATGTAGCGGGCAGCTTACGAGTAATACCGATGAAGTAATCTGATGAACTATTTGTATTGCTTCCGTGTTTACAGGCATCTTTTTATTCCAATTCACCTACATAAACTAGAGCATCAAATTTTTGTCATGACAATTTGTGTAGAATTAAATACGACCTTTATTTTAATCCCGTGTGGTGCCGGGTTAGAATAACACTTCCCCCTTTCTTCCCGTGGGTGTCGTAAGAGTCGACTCTGGGAAAGGGTTAGTGTATTGTGGGCGATGGGCTAGCAACCTGTCACTGCAATATCACGTTTGACCATCTGGTTACCTTGAAATTGCTAAAGTGAAAATATGTATGTATGTATGTTTATTTTAAAGGCGATACCTACTGCTAGATTACAATTTAAAGCATTAAGAGGGCGCACACATTTTTTACGAACGTAATATAAGATCAGGTGGGGGAAGAGAAATTCAGGGGCAGGGCAGGGGTAAGAGGCACCACAGACCATAACTCGTCGAGTTATGAGTGATTATGGTCTGTAGAGCCCTCTTATCCCTGCGTTTCTCTTCCCCCACCTGACCTTAGTGGTTTTGGACCAATGTTTAAAAAATCGTGAAATGTAAATTAACTCATATTTAGCCATGAAAAAAATATGGTTAGACTAAACATATTCTGTAAATTTACAATAAAATTGTTTCATTTGTAATTACATTAAAATCAATGAGAAAAAAAATAAAGTAATGGTTCAACTTTGAAATTATGTAAAATGATATTTGAATAATAAAAACCAATAATTTGATTCATGTTAATCCGTTAATCCCTAGTAGACTATATTGTCTATCAGATAATAACAAGTTTATATCGTTTATGGTAAATTTTAATGGCAAATTTTCAAGTGAAAGACAGCTCTGACGCGTATTTTTGTGAAAACCCTTCAACAAATTGGCCAAGTAAAAGAAATCTGTGTTGCTAATAAAATATTTTTTTCCGTTAATCCCTAGAAAAAGAGTTTATTTATATGTTACAGTAGTTTTTCTTTAAAAACTTAAGGATTTATAGCTTTCTAAAGCATTGGAAAAACATCAAAATCACCGAATTTTGTGTGCACGCTCTTAATACCAGATCAGTCTGGTCAGTCTCAGGTTTCGTTTGTCTATATTATGTAGAGTTTAATGAGTTAATAGTTTCATTTTCTTGGATAAAAGTAGCTTTTTTATTAAGTAATTAAAAAAAACCTCATTCTGTCATCTGGTATCGTCTGTAGAATGACGAATCTCGATTTTTTCGTAGATGTTTGATGACAATTTGTTTCTCATCTATGGTTAAACCTAAAACTGCTTTAAAAGTGTGTACAAAACATGAAATACTTAGACGAGATTTCGTCTATGTAACATTTTGTGTGCTCTGCCAACCCTATTTATTGTGTTATAAATTCGTCTGTTACATGTGTGCGCAGAATTTTTCGGTCGATTCTTAAAATTTTAGATATAAGATTAATCTGGCGTTAAATATCTTTGCGCAAATCCGACAGATCACCAGTGACTAGAAAACAATAGATACTATTTTAAAGTACAGTTAGTAACCCTTTTCTTGTAATTGCAATGTTGTCTTGTAACCGCGTTAGTATAATCCTCTTACGTAGCTTGTCGAAATGCCTTTTGTAATTTTGTAATGGTAATTCAATCTTTGTCTGCCTTTGCAGTGTCTTATCTTAAGGGATAATCTGTTACGAAAGATTGGTTCCGTCTTTACCTGTCTGCCCTTTGTTATTTTGATGAGCAAGTATTTGTTTAAAATGCAGTGATTCTTACAGTGAATTAAATATGATTTAATGTGTTACAAAGTTTTTCCAAGTTTGTTACTATTTCAAGTTACGCAGCCACTTTGAACATAATTTTAGTTTAAAACATTGATTAAAAGGGTATAATAGTGGCAGGTATACCACACTTTCACCTATTTCTTTAGTCGCCTCTTACAACATCCGTAGAAGAAATGGCGAGGTGTTATTCTAAGCACGACAACACACAGGGGGTTCCAAAATTTAACAAAAACATACGTACTTAATTAATTCCTGCATCAGGATTTATTATAATATATTTTATATTAGACATTACAAGCTTAAGATTTGTTGCACCGTCGGGTCCTTTATGTTACGACCTTATTTTATCTCGCAACGTTTTTTCTTTGCAATAATGGTCCTTCTCAAGCGCTGTCAAACATAATAAAATACTCTTCAAAATTATTCTAAGAGGCTTAGTAAACGAAATATTTTTTGAACTTGAATCAAAACCTAGGCAATTTCTACAAACATTTTCAGGAGTTACCAAATTCGCAATTATTCAAAGCTCCTAAGACCACTTAAAAGGTTTTTTCAGCGTACTCACGATAAATCGTTAAGTGAGTGAGAGAAATTCGATATACTGCGTTAAACAGGCCCCGAGTCCCGCTGCGAGTGGTATAATTTGCCTGCACGGAGGCGGCCAGTGGAACCACGCGGAGCGGTTAGGGCTAGTTCCCACTAAATGAAATTCCATAGCCAACGTCACCTAGAAGGTAAATTTAAATTAAAAATGCCTTTCAAGTTTATCCGCGTCGTGAAAAATCCGGTCGGTCAATGGGTGGTTTTATTTTACTAAGTGCAAGTAATGCTTTGTATGCGTTATACGATAGTTGAAGTAAATGATTATGTGCAACAACACGAAGATTTTTTTGCCTGAAAGGAGAATAAATTAAATGAACGAGTGAATGTCATCAATGGTTTACCCTACTAGTGTTCGTAAAATGAGATAACGCACAATATAATGCATTTTTTGTCTTTTTCCAATCTACAGTAATTTAACCCGCAACATCGGTTTTTAATTCGCCCTAAACAAAAAACAATGGTGAATTGAAACAGTGGTGGTCTTCGAAAGCGAAGATAAATCACTATTACAGTTATTTTTTATTTACACATTTATTATTAAATTTGTTTTCGACATTACATCAATTATGTAGAGCGGCAAAAAAATCAGGCCATTACATAAAACCATTTACTTTAAATACACGTTAGACCCATTTTGTTGCTAGTACCTATGTCTAGTTTTATCCCTATTCTTTTTGGTTTACAAGATTACACAACAAACTCATATTTATATGTATGAACGCGGGACTTAAACGCGATTTTTATTTACCTTCTCGACGTTTCGGCCGCGTTACAGCGACC
>BHDV01012911.1:160162-173923 GCA_005406045.1 Adoxophyes honmai
GGGCTCCCATACAAAAATTCTGATTTTTTGCAGTTTTGGTACGGAACCCTTCGTGCGCGAGTCCGACTCGCACTTGGCCGGTTTTATTTTAATAGAACAACTAATACTATCCGAAGTTAGTATAAATAAGATATAGAAGGATTTGAAATATAAACAATTAGGTAGATAGCATTGTCAGTGTGCTAAAATGTTTAATGTCGGGAGTTCGCTCGAACATCAGACACAAAGGTAGGTACTATTATAAATATTATAATTCTACTGAAATTATGTTTGAAATACAAATACACTACAAGTACACTAATACAGGGGGTATAATATAATATATGCACTTGTAGTTTATACAAATTATAAAAGTTTATATTATGACGATAACACAAAAGAACTTGTTAACCACTACTGCACAATGTTCCCACCCACCGTTGACATTTTGTAAAAAGTATAAAAATCTAAAAAGCAGTCTCATAATTGGCACAAAAGATGGCACAATGCAAAAAAGACATTCGGACGGCGCATTATCTTTTTTGAGATTAATATTTTTGATCGTCATTTTTTCATAGCGGCTCAACTCTGAGCCGCTTATTTTTTATCTGTTTCATATTTAAGTTGAGACTTACTTAGTTCGTTAGAATCTATGGAGTCGTATTCTCTTGTGACAAAAATAAAGCGAATAACTGGGTAATTTTAAAACAACATTTTTTTGGGAAGAAAAAAACAAACGACGGTTATGAGTAACATTATAATCAATTGACATTACTATAATAACCATAACAAAAATTTGAACTTTAAAAGAAACATTGCTTGATACTTTATGTATTATCTCTTAAAGTTTAAAGGATGTTTGAATGAATGTGGCTCTAGTAAACGAGTTTTACCAAGTCTATCGCATAGCTTTTGCAGTATTCTACCAGAATCTTTCACTTGCCCAGGATTTTCGTGTGAATCAGAGATGGTGTAGCATCCTATCAGTGAAAAAACTTGTAGGTAATTCCATTTCACCTACGAGTCAAAGATTGTCCCTATAGAAACCAAATAATTACATTAGAATTATCAATTAAATAATATAAACAAAGCTTGCACTAACAGTTACCAATAGGTAAATTAATATGAACCAACGAGCAAATAAGAACTTATATATAAAAAGTAGTTTTCGGTGTACTCGTATAAAATTAGTTTTTTTTAACCAAAACACGCTCCACACCACCCTCGTTCTACCGAGGGAACTTTTTTAAAATGCGAACAAAGCTCATAGTGATAATGTTTGCTACCTGAGCGTGGCTGCCTTCTAGACACCGCTCGTGAAATATCGCCGGCCAACCCCTGTCACATACCCACCTTATAACGATATAAAAAACATCAAGTAAAAGAGACAAACTATGCAAAAACTCAGAAGTGCAACAAGGATGGAAATATAGAGCAACATAAGAAATAAGCATCCTTAATTGCTTTGATTAGATTCCAAAGATATTAATACACAGATTCACGCGTTTTGTCAAGGTTCATATTTTACGATTTTATACGGTGTGAACTTTAATAAAAACGGATTTTTATATTGAATGGAATGTTTACCCTTCTTAGGTTTTGGTCATTGTGTGCCGCGCATTATAGCCTTTCATTGCTGGCCTGGCTGTCAACATAAAGATGAAAAAAAGTTAAGAAGGAAAGGAAACATTTCACGTTGCTTCCTCGCGGAAGTTTACTTTGCCACTTTTTATTAAGTTTCATCGTTTTTAACTCACATTAGGTAAAGTTAAACCTGGAATTTATGAAGGTTGATTTTTAAGGTTCGTTAGGGTGGTCGTATCGTATGATCTGAATCGAATGGCTCCTGCCGATGAGAACTTTGGACAAAATATGTTAGGAACTCCAAAGACCATGACGTGATAACATTTCTAACAAAGTGTCTAAATGTTTTACTTGACTTTTTTTACAAAATTTAGGTACTTTATTTTATACCGTGTTCATTTATACCCGTGATAAACAAAGTTTGTTTTATCTCGTACTGTAACTAAACATTTTCTAACATCAGTATATTTTTAACGAGTACCTCCACAGTCTTGAAGTACCCAAAATGTATTGCGGTAATTAGTTGCTATCCCGTTACGATAAATTAATTTGTTACACTATTTAGACGCCGAGAGAAATAAAGATAGTGACTCATCAATTAATCTAAGACGGCTAACCACTAATTTAGGCGCTGACTAAGAATGGTTTCTCAGGAACGGAACACTTAAAACTGTTCCAATAAGAAAATGAAATGTGGAACTGATGAGCGAAAAGTAACCATACGCCTTGCGATAATCGATACCTCTACAATTATCGAATAAAGGCGATTTATTCGAGCGGATAACTATTCGGGCGTCGTGTCGCGGTACTGCATAATCGAAGAAAAAGAATCGATGCGTGGTTAAGTCGATGCCCCTACGGCGAATATCAGCGAAACCGATTGATCATTATTCATTTCAGAGCTGACAGATTGTGATGTGAAACACTTCGGTGTAATAACTTTAACACGCTGTGGAGGCGTCGTGATAGATATTTTAAGGAAAATACTCTTGTACGTGTTTTGTTGATGTTAATTTACACAAAAGATGCAGTAAAAACAGTGGTAGAGTCAAGTAAAGATTTAACAGAAACATAATCCATGTCTTACATTTTTGTAAATTAAATACCAATTACTTTAATTAGGTTTAGGTAAGATATTTCTCGTAATTTTTCTTAATGGTATTTTAAATAATTATGAGATTAACTGTCTCTCTATTATGTTTAAAATTTTAATTGCTGATATAGACCAAATTCGATAAGTAGATAGTTTGAAAGAAAAATGTATAGCATCTATGTGACAAAGTAAATAAAATGTCTATTAATTTTATTATGAATTACATAATAAATAAATTGCTCGAGTTTATATCCTAACAAACGGATAGGTTAGCTACTAGCGGAATACAAAGTTGTGTGCAATAGCCAGTAAATGTATAGTACAGGTTTTGAAAATGTACTTATGTTTCGAATTTATTGAATTTGCCATCCAACCATGGCCACCCCCGTATTTTCATGCGTTTTCAATTTGTAAATTATTTGTAAATTTCTGTTCTAATTACGAAGCCAAGCTTCAGAAGTATTAACCTGAAACAAGACTCCAATACTTTACCCCTTTTAACAGTAAAGTTCACTGACCTCTTCAATGCTATTAAACGGCAACAAATTGTTATTAAATCGCAAAATGTATGGCAACCAGCAATTAAAACACGGCTAGAGCGGTAACAAATTGGGAGTGGTCTCGAGTTACGGCCGGGGGTGGAAATGATAATGAAAGTGTAGGAGCCAAACTGAGATAATGGAAAACTTTTAAATGTTAACGCCATAGACCATTAACTAACACCAAGTCACGGCCAAGCTTCCCCACGTCAAGCGTGAAGCCTGCGCCAAGTAACAAAAGAAAAACATGGGTTACAAAGGCATCTGTCTCATAGTCAACTTAACTAAAAGGATTAAAATGATATCTTCCGTCGTCTGACAGCCAGTGTGGTCCGTCGAGCGGAACAGAGTTCTCCGTTCTTTTGAGAACGCATTTACGAATTTTGTTACCTTAAGCCCCTAATACCTTTATCCTATAGTAGCTTTTAATTTTAGCATTCAAAAAATATAAAAGGGTTGATTTTTAATCCCGCTTTCCTGTAGGCAAAAGCGTCAGAGTCTTTTGTTACTGTTGAGGTCCCTATTCATCTTGCGGTAAATTCATTTCGATTTCTATAAGAAAAATTTATACGTTTATAATAGAAGTAAAAAGTTTTTGTACGATTACCTCCGGGTTTATTTAAGATCCTATTAGGATTTTATTTTCGTTTCGTGCGCATCGTAGGAAGAGAACGATTAATTTTCTGTTATAAACCCGAAATCTGCTTTGAAATATTTATTTTCTAAGTAATTTATTTTACTTTCCGAATTGCTCACTAATCTTATTAAAATTGAGAAGTAACTAAGTGGGTATGAAAGTATTTTCTCAAAATTCATTTGACGGAGGTTTACCTAGAAATGTTTTAATTTAATAAGAGACGTCACCGAATTTTATTTTCTTGTTTATTTGAGCAAAAATGTTGGTTTCCATGGTTATAATTATAATTAATAATTACACATACATACATACATATTCTCACGCCCATATTCCCATGAGGGGTAGGCAGAGCACATGAATTCAAAAATCCAGTGCCACGTTTAGCAAATTCAGGGTAACCAGATAGTTAAACGTGATATTGCGGTGACAGGTTGCTAGCCTATCGCCCACAATACACTAACCCTTTCCCAGAGTCGACTCTTACGACACCCACGGGAAGAAAGGGGGAGGTGCTATTCTAACCCGGCACCACACGGGTAATTAATAATTCTAAATTGTAAATATACAAAAATATTTTTGTCTAAACCTAGTTCAAAGAGAATAACATTATTATGTCTCGAGCATTGAGGTACTTCTCGAGTAAATTAATAAGATAAAATGTTGAAGCACATAATGAAGAAAATGATATTTTAACTCTACATCCATTTTGTTTTCTCCTATAATTCGGTTTTTAAGAACAAATAACCATGTCGTCTAAATTAAATAACCTAATCCCAAGTAAGTCCCATGATACTGTTGAAATAAATATACTTATTTCTCTTATAATTTTGTTGCTAAAGATCTACGTTACCGTATTGATAACTCGTGCCTGACTCCATTAAGTTTAGTAAGTATATTTGATTTTAGACAGGCTGGTAGATTTTCGATTCAGGCTGATAGTAATGTTCGAAATTCTATCAGGTTGGTATCACGAAATAAACTTAAGTGGAAAAGTGAATAGATTTCCTTATAAAAGAAATCAAAACATCTGCTAACTTCTAATGTAAGCAAATGACTCTTATACAACAATAATACTATTATCAAAATCCAGCGTAACCACCAGCGTCCATTCAAACTTTGCGGTCGGCATACGTTCGTCCGATGTCTTAAAGCTCCGTGAAAAAATAATTTATTGTAATAAGTCGTCGTGAACATTCGCAACCGCTCGGCTCATCTCGCCCCACACCGCGCGCCCCTCGCCCCACCACCGAATGTATACTCGACTGCAATGCCTCTGCTCGCATCAGTTTACTCACCGCAGCGTCGAGGCACGGTCGCGCCGCTCGACGCTACGTACGGACGACATTACAGTGAAAACACGCTTATCACCAACGTATTTCCATAACAAACATCACAACTCGAACAAACTAAAGGACCTGCTAAATACACGAGTCATAAAAACAAAAACTGCGCGTGAAAGTTTTGGTGCATTTTCTGGACTTTTCATACGTGGACTGTGTTATGTGAATTTTTGTTTACGTCTCCGAGGATACTTTACTGAACTGTGAATTGATACTGCGCTATGGCTGTTGATATAACAAGGACTATTTCGTTAAACTGACCTCGAAATAGACTTTATAAATTGATGGATACTTCACATCCGGCAAGGGGACGAAACACACGAACGCCGACGGAAAAAACATGACACTGAGCCTATCGTGTCTTGTTTTCTTTCTTCCTTGATATTTGATTTTCCCCATAATGGCTTTCCGCAAATCTACTTCAAGAAAACAACTCTTCAACCAAATTTTGTTTTGGTTTGTTGTCGGACTTAATGTCGCTGATCAGAGTTCGTTACCACTGAAATATGAGGCTCCTGATGATTGCCAGTGGTGGTTAAGAGGCCCAAACGAGTCCCACGAAGTTTCCCTTACATGCAAGCTTCGTACAATCAACAGTGAATTCGACACCACCAATTTCAGTGTTATACCATCAGAGCACACGACATCACTTAGAATAGAATGCAATGAAGAAATGATGTACAAAAGCTCATTAGACGACAGAAGTTTTGCGCATTTAGTAAAACTACGTGAACTTGTTTTGGATAACTGTAAAATTGGAAGATGGCCGCCTGGTGTACTTTCCGGCTTGAGAGATCTTCGAAATTTAACGATCCGAACGAAAAACACAGAGTGGGCCGCTATGAGCTTAGAGATAGCATCGGAGAGCTTCGCGGCTGTTCGACAGTTGGAAAAGTTGGACCTGAGTTTCAACAACATTTGGTCGTTCCCTGAGAACCTGTTTTGTCCACTAACAAATTTAGTGTACTTAAACGTGTCTTCAAATCGGCTCCTAGATGTGAGTGATCTTGGATTCCGGGAGCATGCAGTCCACCAAGCTCTTATCAGCGAACAAGACGGACCACCCCCCTCAATGTCATCGCAACCACATGCTTCGTGCTCCTTAGATATTGAAGTCCTGGATGCTTCAAATAATCGCTTTGTGTTAATGCCTGAGAATGGTTTCATGTCTCTGAGAAGATTGAAAGAATTACACATTCATGATAATGACATATCTATGGTATCAGAAAAGGCCTTATCGGGTTTGAAGCAATTACAAATAATCGACCTTTCTAACAACAAGATTGTTGCACTGCCTCAAGATTTATTCAAAGACTGCAAAACAGTTATCAAAGAAATTTATCTACAAAATAATTCTATAAGTGTGCTATCACCAAGTCTCTTCGCCAACTTGGATCAGCTGTTGGCTCTAGATCTGTCTAACAACCATTTGACAAGTACTTGGGTGAATGAGAACACGTTTAGAGGATTAATCAGAATGGTTTTGTTAAATTTATCTAATAACAGATTGACGAAACTAGACCCTAAAATTTTTAAAGACTTATACACGCTTCAAATATTAAACGTGCAACATAATTCTCTAGAAAGCATTGCTGCTGATACGTTTGCACCTATGAACAATCTGCACACACTGATATTGTCCTATAATAAAATATCACATATCGACGCTTATGCCTTAAATGGTCTATACGTTTTGTCTCTACTATCTATCGACAATAATCATCTTGAAGAGCTCCATCCCGAAGCATTTAGAAATACGTCGTCTCTGCAAGATTTGAATTTAAATGGGAATAGATTAAAGAAAGTACCCATAGCCTTAAGAAATATGAGATTGCTCAGAACACTTGATCTAGGAGAAAATCAGATAAAATTGCTCGAAGAACCCGGCTTTGTCGGTTTGCATAACGTATATGGATTGAGACTTATTGGAAATAAGATAGAGAACATAAGCAAAGACGTATTTTCTGATTTGCCTTCGCTACAGATATTGAATTTAGCGCGTAATAAACTGAAACACATCGACATTAATGCTTTTGAAGCTCTCTCTAACTTGCAAGCCATTAGGTTGGATGCCAACCAACTAACAGACATCCAAGGTCTATTTGTAAATATTCCCTCTCTGTTGTGGTTAAACGTGTCAGATAACCAAATAGAATGGTTTGATTACGCTTTTATACCACAGGGACTTCAATGGCTGGACCTACATAGCAACAACATCAAAGAATTGAGAAATAACTACCGCTTGGATAAAGAACTGCGCCTGCAAACATTAGACGCAAGCTTCAACAAAATGACAAAAATATCCACCTTTTCTATTCCGAGCAGCGTGGAACTTCTGTTCCTCAATGATAATCAAATTACACAAGTTGAAGCTCAAACTTTTGTTGGAAAAACCAATTTAACGAGAGTCGATTTGTATGCAAATCAGATAACTAGTATGGATCTCAATGCGCTTCGTCTAACTCCAGTGGATCCAGGCCGCCCTCTGCCCGAATTTTACATCGGCGGCAATCCGTTTCAGTGCGATTGTACAATGGAGTGGTTACAGCGAATTAACAAACTCGATCATCTGCGACAACACCCTAGGGTAATGGACCTAGAAAGCATATATTGCAAGTTGCTCTATAATAGAGAAAGAACTTATATTCCGCTCATCGAGGCGGAATCCTCTCAGTTTTTGTGTACATATAAAACTCATTGTTTTACGTTGTGCCATTGTTGTGATTTTGACGCTTGTGATTGTGAAATGACGTGCCCATCGAACTGTACTTGTTATCACGATCAGCCGTGGTCGGCGAATATTGTGGACTGTTCGGCTGCTGGGTACGCGGAAATACCCAACAGCATACCTATGGACGCTACTGAACTATATCTAGACGGTAATAACTTTGGTGGTTTAACAAGTCACGCTTTTATAGGTCGTAAAAACTTAAAAATATTGTACGCTAACAACTCGAATATCGACGCTCTGTATAATAATACATTTAGTGGACTAAAACGCTTAACAGTTTTACATCTAGAGAAAAACAATATAAAAGAATTACTCGGCTTCGAATTGTCGCCCCTGGAGAATTTACGAGAATTACATCTGCAAGACAATAAAATACACTATATCGACAATCGAACTTTCATAGAGCTGAGGCATTTAGAGGTGCTTCGTTTGGAAGGGAATAACATTTACAGCTTTGCAGTGTGGCAATTCACAGTGAATCCATATTTGGTAGAGATAAGCCTGTCTCGCAACCCTTGGTCGTGCGATTGTCAATACATGCACAAATTCAGAAATTGGTTCAAAAATAACTTCGGAAAAGTGGAGGATGCGAACAAAATTACGTGCATATTTGATAACGTCACCAATGCCGTTGGGCCATTGATGGCCGATTTTAATTCGACTGTGTGTACAAGCCACGTCGGTGGAAGCTCTTCAATAATCGAAAATCAGGTTATAAATGATTACCTTCCGCTGCTTTTAATATCGCTGTGTGTGTTTGTAATAAGCTCAGTATTAATATGCGGCGTATTCTACTGGCGGCGTGAGCTTCGTGTCTGGATTTACTACCACTGTGGCTTTAGAATGTGTTACAAAAGCACTGCCTTCGACGACGAAGCCGACAAAGACAGACTATTTGATGCCTACATCAGTTATAGTGTCAAAGACGAGGCATTTGTAGCGCAAATGTTAGCGCCCGGCTTAGAATCCACCGATCCAAGTTTTCGGCTCTGCCTACACTATCGCGATTTCAACGCCTCAGCGTACGTGGCAGACACGATCATAGAAGCCGTGGAGTCATCGAAAAGGACAATAATTGTCTTATCTAAAAACTTTATCAACAACGAATGGTGCCGTTTTGAATTTAAGACAGCGCTACACGAAGTACTAAAAGAGAGACGTAGAAGACTGATAATAATATTGTTAGGCGAGCTACCTAATAGAGACATCGATCCGGAACTGAGGTTGTGTTTGAAGGCGAACACGTGTATAGAGTGGGGTGATAGGCAGTTTTGGCAGAAGTTGAGGTTCGCGATGCCGGACTTGAGGAAGTGTCAGTATCACCGGTCGACGGTGAATATTTACGCGTCGGTGTCCCCGGTGGGGGCCGGGCGGGCGCCGGCGCCGCCTCCGCCGCCGCCTCCGGGCAAGCTGCCGCCTCTGCTGGGCGACGGCCTGGCGCTGTCGGCCAGCCTGCACCACGACCCCCACTCGCACCGCATGCCGCCGCACGCGCAACTCTGGGCGTAGCGTATGCTCCAACGCAGGTAAATCTCTTAACTCCAACGCTTAAGCGTATTAGTCCAACAAAAAGTGATAATTAAATGTAAGATTTGTTCCATATTTATTGTAGGGTAGCGTTACGGTGTAGAATCACGATCCGCATTACAATGTACAACTTAAGATGCTAGTTTACTTTAGAGTTGTTACTGACGGATTATTTTCCTACTATCTGCGATAGTAATTTTTAGGTAGGCTATCAGTAATGTAAATAGGGCTACTTTGTAAAAATCTGACAGGAAAAACCTTATTCAATTTATTTTTTATTGCTTAATTTATTATAATGCCAAAGTTTTATGTACAGATGCATTTATATTATAATTTGTTACAATATGTTTGTCATTACAAAAAGACTGTAAATAATCGATAATGTGAATAATTGTAAATAGCGGAAGGAAGTATATAAAAAGAAAAATACATGAAATAAAACAAATTTTCAAAATTATATTTTGTTTTGTTTTTTTCTTCTTTATTTTTACCTTATGTTCGTTTGCATTTTATTTTCAGTAAAACTAACACAATGCCTTGCTATTAATCACGAATAAAACAACTTTATAGACATTTTCGAAGTAATTTCGAAGTTAGACAGTCTATCCAGACTTATACAAGCGTTTAAAAGCTCCTACTTAACTTTAATTATCTTTAAACAAATGCTTTCGCAAAACTTAGCCAGTTTCAACGTTCGCTCAGTCAATATTCTAACATGTTCGGAATTCAAAGTCACTTCACTAAAGTTGAGTGCCGGTAAAAGGAGCCTATAATGTGGTTACTCGAGACCTCGTGGCGAACTGAAAGTGGCATTAGCGTAGTTCGTGGTTGCAACCTATATCAGAAGCCATTGAACAAAACTACATACAATTTAACTTATTAATTAAGAGATATTACCAAATGTTATACCCAAAAAAGTAAGTTGAACTAGGCAAAAAAGCAACGATGGTACGTTTTGCACATATTTACTCTTCTTTTAAGATCAATACTTGTCGACTCTACAGTTTCTAGCATTTTTTTTACCATCAGGCTACTTAAATCTGAAGGTGTCTTTGAACTGAAGTTAATTTAGTAGTTGTTTCAAGAAGCATATTGTGGAGTTCACATCTTCACTAAAAAAGAGTTTCAAGTAAGTATCGAAGTAAGCTTACCTATTCTTACAGGAGGTACCTAAGTGTAGTTGTCAATGGATTCTATACTAGACTTAATAACCCTTTTTAATAAACCCTCACTAGCAAACTAGGTACTGAAGAACTAACTTAATTATAATTAAATGGCTGAGTACGTTGTTAATGCTGGCCGGGAAGCAATAACTTGAAAGCTTTAGTGCAATATTGCAAGCTGTAAACAACATGGAGTAGTTTACGTCACTCTGGGTCTTTAATAGCATTTTATTATGTACACATAAAAGTAATGATGAAAATATACTTCTTCTCAGTCGTAGCATTCTTTAAAGAGTGGTTTTCAGGAGTACGCTGCATCTCTCCATTTATAGCCACTCTGGCGCACTCTTGTCAAACAACCCTGTATTTACCGGAATAGAAAAAAGATGACTGAATACAGTGTCGTACTTACATGAAAGATACAAAATCATAAAACAAAATTGTTTAAGTCTGCGCTACAAAAATATAAATATACAATACAATCGCCCAATGGAACACCGAAGTAAACAATACAATTTCTTTTAGTAGGTAAGTAGGGTACCTACGATAATTTTAAATGAGCGAAGAAAATAGGCGGCCTTATTAATTCTATAATTCGTTATGTAAAAGAACAAACTTAAGCAGTTGTTACACATTTAAAATATAGACAGTAAACTTGAACAAATCAGGAAGACTGAGATAAAATCGAAATAATTGATTTCTGACCCACCACAGAACCCTTTACTGTAAACGTCATAGTGACATTGCATTACTCGAGGAAATCTTTATTTCGTAATTGTGACGGTGTTCTACGGTGGGTCTGAAATCAATTGATTTAACTTATTACATAACATACACAACGATGCAATAATTAAGTGGGTACTTACAGTCAAGGAAATTGATACCTGTGCCACTTTGAACCTTTTCATAATGAGTTTCATTTGCTTTGAGTTGTAGATAGTATGGTATGTCTCAGTGACATTTCCTGTAAAAAGGTACAAAGTGGCACAGTTATCAAATTTTTTGACTGTACGTATACAATCGTTATGTTCACGACCAACTAAACAGTTAGAGCTTCTTAAGTATTCCTTTCAATTATTGAAGTGTTTCAGTACGTCTTAGATTGAAATACAAAATACACATTTAATTGTGTTGCAAAAATACGTCGCTTCTTTTAGAAGTATTGCATTTTACAATGCAAGTAATCAAGTTTTTAATCTATTTGCATTATATTAACATTCATAGTTGTTCCTTTCCTTTAGGTGGGATTGGACAGATTCGTATTAAATCAGTTGAGTTTTAAGCCAGAATCGGAGTATGTATGACTCTAATGTTGCCGGTTTCTATTTAATTCAGATTCTGAGTATGTTCGATTATGAATCGGGCATTTGTTAAGTTTTCCAAATTCCTAAGATGTTAAACTATTCAGATCTCAAATTCGTAGCTTTTCAGATTCTTATAATGTCGGATTCTGAGTTTGTCAGAAAGTCATAGATCCGGAATATTAGTATGGTGTCATTCTGAATTTGACAGATCCGATGTTGATTAGATTCTGTTTGGTCTTTTTGCTGAGAAGCTCAGATAATTATGTCAGTCAATTTCTGGGTACATCAGGCGAATGTACAGTCATAGGGAAAATAAAATTTAATACTTACAGCTATAATTTTTTTCTTTTCTTTTTTCATAATTATATTGGACACGTAGGCATGTGATAAAAAAAATACATACCACTTGTTTGGAGTACTTTAACACTAAACTAAAGTCCTCTTAAAATTCGCCCTTTACGTCGAACGCGTTAGATACCTATTTCATAACTTATACATTAAACGGCATCCGATAATTATCTTGAACAATCACTAGAAGATTCACTCTCAGAACTCTTGAACAACGTGTAAATTATCTTAAAAAAAACATTAATTAAGGAGGTAAAAGGGCTAAGCAAATTTAGTATTAACGATTTTTGAATTGCCTTTAATTCGACATTTTACCGCGGACGAAGTCGCGAGCAACGCTAGTATAATGTAGTTAAAATTCGTAGCAATTTTTACTGTGTCTAAATGTACCTGGCTTTCTTGGAATAAAATATGACATAAAATCTGGCAAAATCAGAAAGCTTCATTTTCAGAATTGATCATTAAAAGAAACTGTCAAATGTCTTAATCGAATCGTAGCTAATCGGTTGAAACAAGAAACTGCATAGGTTCGAATCCAACCTATTACCAATCCGACGTAGCACTGTTTTGTCATGGGACTTTATTCGAATCTGACGTACTCAGAAATTGGTTTAAAAAGAAAATGACTAACATAACATAAGTCCTATGTCGAAAATGATTTATTCAGAAAAAGACTGATGGCAAATCTGACCTCAACAGATTCGTACCTAATCAGATTCTGTCCTATAACTCAACTGATTTAAAACGAATCTGTCATGGCACGCCTAAAGGGTTCCTTTTAGTAGCTTAACATCTTTGTATGAACATATGGGTTCTCGCTGAATGTTCAGGGCAAGTTTCCCACGATGAACTAGAAATTGAAATTACAGTCAGGTACAGTTTAGTTGCCGGTGTTTGGAAATTACTGCAGTTAGTTATTACGTTCGTTAGTCTAATAATGTATCGAAACCGAAACGTAAAAGTTTTTAAGTAAGTATAAAAGGTCTTTTGTATTCTTTTATTACAATATCTCAATATCTGTAGCATAGCATGCACGATTTACCCATGTGGGATAAAGACTAACAACTGTTTGTTGAAATAGTTAGGTACGTAGGTACATACATAACGTTTAAATAATCTTAATCAAAGTATTCTTGCGACAGCAACATGTTAGTGATTTAAAGGACGTTAAACATAATAACCGCGTGGGAACTATCGCCCAAGCCCTCTCATACTGAGAGGAGGCCTGTGCCCTGCAGTGGGACGTATATAGGCTGATAATGATGATGAAACGTAATAACTAACATACATTGATCAGAATAGAACGGAGCGTCGATAATCGGTCTTAAATTGTAAACCAGTGCGTGTTCTGTACTTATTTTAGAACTTAAAAGTATTTGGTTCTAAGAGGTAATCACGGATCTGGCGCGACGACATATTGACGTCTCTTTTTTAACACATTCACTGCCACCAAAATAATCAAAATCTTTCCCCGGGTGCCGACAATTTTGAAGGCGAATTTGGATTAAGTACTTAT